>CM035410.1:195128659-195296159 GCA_020310875.1 Ceratopteris richardii | reverse complement strand
ATCGTCTGGCCCAAAGTATCGTGTATCGTTGAGGTGCAAGTGTCATATTGTGTCCTATAACTATTGTGTATCACCTGTCCCAACGTATTGTGTATTGTATTTGTGAGGTGTGAAGTGTCATGTATCGCCACAACTCAGGTATCGCATCATGGAGGTCTAATATCAAGTATCGTGAGATTCCAAGTATCATGTATTGTGAGATTCATTGAGTTTTGGAGTGTCCTATCGTCAAACTTATTGCAAGATAAGCACTCCTATGTGCACAATGAAAGCAAATGAACCCTCATAGGATCCCGAATTTTTTAGATAGGCTTTGTGTTTTCTACATTTCTCTCACTACATGCAGAGAATGAAAATGGAAATTTCTAACCTAAAACTAGACTTAGAGAGATTTCAAATGAGATTAAAATCACTTCATTTGGACATTCCTCAACCAACTGCAATAAAGTAGATAACTACACAAACATTATTCTAGACATTTCTTTGAACCTTTGCAAGCACTGATCCCTAGAGTTATACCACTCAAAGTAGAACTTATAAGCTTTCTAACAAGACAAAAATAACTAGAAATGGATTTAGAGTGAAGGACAAACAATAATTACAAGATCAGGGGGTCTACAACAATCATCTAGAGAGATAAAATATGAAAAATGAAAATTTTGCAAAATATGCAGAGAACAGCTAGTAGGGGATGTGTTTGAGCAAGGGTGTACGTTGGACATGTATTTTTGCGACTCTAAATCATAATACAACTCATTAGGGGCTTTAAAGGTCACATACCAACCTCTTTAACTAATAAAAAACATATAAATGTCAAAAGGTGAGGTCCAATCACATCAAGGGGTGACCTAAATATTCTCTGATCAACTTCTTTCGTTTATAGACATGATTTGATGCCTCCAACTTGTGGAATCTTGCTCCTCTGATTGTTGATGATGTGGAAGGTTCAATTTGGAGCATGTTCTCACACTCTTGAGCTTGAAATACAAAACTTTCGACACTCTTCCTCAAGCTCTAGACTTTTTCCTTCATTGCTTGAGCCTATGTCTCTTATGTTGATTACTTCCTTGAATCCTCCAAGCTTTGTACCTTCAAGAAACTTTGTCATCATGTTTGCAACCTGCAATTTAGTGTTTACATACCTTATATTTAGCTCCTTTGCCATCACATTTTTGTTGATATATTTAGGTAGTGATGTGTGTGAACACACTAGGACTGCTGGGGTACTTTTTTCCCTCATTAGGAGGTCTTTTTCCCCCGGCTTGTATATACGCCTATTGCCCTAATGGGCTACTTATCTTTGTACATTCTCTAGTAATACATTCAGTATTGTGTGTTGTGCTCCAAGCTTCTTCTCCTTCCTTTCGCTGTTCGCGTGCTTCGACACACGTCTATCTCCAACAATTGGTATTAGAGCAGGTCGTCGCTTCATCTAGGGTGTCGTCGACACTCCTCCGGTTGTAGTCTTTTGGTGAGCATACTCAGTGTGTTTTCGAGATCAAAACAGCTTCGCTATGTGGTGCCGAAATCGCGATGTGAGCTCGTTTCGGCCTCCGAATGCACTATCGCAGCGCTTGTGCAGGCCATTTTGTCTTTTTGTGCCAAAGGTATATACCAGTTTTTGTTCTTCAGTATAAGCGTTTCGAAGTCTGCTATAGGTCTAATGGAATTCGTCTGGGTAGTTCTATTCAACTTTTTGAGATACAGTCAATTTTTTGCATCAAGGTATTTTAGTCACCGGCCATGGCTGAAAGCAGTGATGTATTCCGTATGTTGGCTGTTGAGGATAAGTTGGATGGTACCAACTACCCGTTATGGACTTATATGATGCAACATGTATTGGTTGCAAAAGGACTATGGAACATTGTGCAGGGTGTTGAAAAACGTCCTATCACACCTGCAACTATTACCACTGCAGGTACAAAAGCTGAGGCAGAAGGTGTCGAAGATGATGATATTCTGCACATTCTTGTTCGTGCTACGGTTTCTACTGCACCTACTGTAGAGCAGATTCGTTGGGATGGCAGAGATGCCCAGGCGCATGCATTGATAGCTTTGTCTGTCAAACGTGCCATTATTCCTCACATTCACTCTTGCAGAACAACTAAGGATGCTTCGGATACACTTACGACATTGTACCAAGCTAGGAATGAGGCTTGTTGGAGAGTGAGCACATGAATGAAGGTGATTCTATGGATAATTTTTTAACAAAGATCAAAGACTTGAAGGAACAATTGATTTGTGCTGATGAGGTTATACAAGATAGCTCACTTGTGCAGACCGTTCTGAATAGTCTTCCTGATTCGTATAAGAGTTTTGCTTCTACACTTCGGTTGATGATGAAAGGCAATCCAAATGCCTTATCATTTGAGGAGTAAGTCTTTGTTTTGTTGCAAGAAGATCATTCTAATCAGAACACATCCATTATGCGTGTTGCAGATCAAGCTTTCTTGGCTAGTCAGAAGGGGAAAGGAAAGTGGAGGTTTCTACTAGTAAGCAGAAATCTGCAAATGCTTCACATTCGAAGAACCAAGATAAAGATGAGAAAAAATAAAAAAAGCAGAAATTGTTTTGCAAGTACTGTAAAGGGAATGATCATATCATAAAGAACTATCCAAAACTGGCTGCTAAAGAGGCAAAGAAGAAAGAGGCTGGAATGGTTGTTGCAGAAGCCTCTACACCAAAAACAGAGTAGTCTGCTAATCTTGTGCAGGAAGAAGAATGGGTGTTTACTACTATTTGCAGTTTTGACAGCAGTGCATGTCTGCAGTAGACTCAGATGTTTGGTACTTTGACAGTGGGGCGACCAAACATGTTACCTCGCAGTGCAGTTTCTTCTGTTCACTCAAGCCTGCCCCTACAGGGAATACTGTTATATGCGCCAACAAGTCCTCTTATCCTGTTATGGGAGTTGGTAAGATCATTTTGACTACTGCTGATGGTAGTTCTTTCACTTTGTCAGATGCTTTGTTTGTGCCAGGGATCAAGAAAAATCTGTTATCAGTTTCTGCATTAGCCAACATTGGCTTGGTTGTAAAATTTGTTCATGACAGATGTACAGCTCATGGTCTGTCAAATGGCAACGTGATTATTGCTTCTGGCATTCTATGTCGTGGGCTATATAAGCTCATAGACTATGAAAGAAATGTAAATGATTTGTCATGTGCAGTACATGATTCTCAGGCTGTATCAGATGCAAAGCTTTGGCATGCATGCTTTGGTCATCTGCAACGCCTGCAAAAATCTGAAATGATGTCCTCTTTGCCTAAACTTGAGGCACCGGGAAAACATGTTTGTGAAGGCTGTATTTTGGGAAAAATGCAGCATTCCTCCTTTCCAAAAGATGGTTCAATTCGGGCTACTAAAAAATTGCAACTTGTACATAGTGATGTCTGTGGTCCTATGCAGACACCTTCTTTTGGAAATTATCTTTACTTCGTGACTTTCATCGATGATTTCTCTAGGCATGCATGGGTATATCCATTGAAGACAAAGTCCGAAGTGTTCATGTGCTTCAAACAGTTTTTGGCCTTGGCTGAAAATCTGTCAGCATGTAAAATGGGCACCCTCTGTTTAGATCGAGGGGGGGGGGGGGATATATGTCTTCTGATTTCAATGCATTTATGGCTGAACGTGGGATAAAACACCAGTGTATAGTGTCATATACACCCCAACAGAATGGAGTTGCTGAACGAAAGAATAGGTCACTCATGGAGATGGCGAGGTGTATGGTCAAGAGTCAGGCTTTACAACATAGTTTCTGGCTTGAGGTCGTCATGTGTGCAACATATGTACTTAACACGTGTCCCACTAAAGTGCTGCAATCTATTACTCCATATGAGGCTTGGCATGATCACAAGCCATCTGTTGCACATCTGCGTGTTTTTGGTTGTTTGGCATATGCATTAGTGACTGAACAACATCGCAGAAAATTGGATAATAATACAGTAAAATGTATTTTTGTTGGATACAGTTCTGAAAGTAAAGGCTATCATCTGTATCATCCACAAACTAAACACATTCTGGTTAGCCGTGATGTTGTTTTTGTGGAAGATGCTATTCAACCATTGCTTTCATGTACTAAGGAGACATCTGTTAGCTCCAAAGACATGTATGATACTTTGCTGCCTCTTTTTATAGGTGGACAGTCTAGTGTTGGTCCTAATGAGGCAACTTCTCAGCCTTTCTAGGTTTCATGTGATGATGCAGATCATTCTATTTGTGATGCAGATTTACATGATGCACTAGTTGATGAGAGAGCTGCTATTGACCAGGCAAAAACTATGCCAAAATGGCTGGTGCAGACTTTGCGTGACAAAAAATTAGATGCACCTCTGTCATTTTGTACTCGTTCAGGCTCTCATAGTGCCTCTTTTGCATCAGATTGCTATGCTATGGCTACATCTAGTCACTGTGATGAGAATGAGTCTGTTTTGTTTGATGAAGCACAAAATTCAGAAATTGGATGGCTGCTATGCAATCTGAATATGATGCTATAATGAAGAATGGTACTTGGTCTTTATGTGACTTGCCTCCTGGCAAGAAGGCCATTATACAAGCTGAAGCGTAAGCGTGGTACAATTGACAGGTATAAGGCTAGACTTGTTGTAAAGGGTTATGCGCAGGAAAGAGGCATTGATTTTGATGAGACCTTTGCACCTACTTGTTGAATGACTACTGTTCGTAGCATTGCACTTGCAACTCATCATGATTGGAATGTACATTAGTTGGACATTAAAACAACATTTCTGAATGGTGACTTGCATGAAGAAGTGTATGTTTTTCAGCCCCGTGGCTTTGTGAAGAAAGGGCATGAAAACTAGGTATGCAGGTTAAGAAAGGCATTATATGGTTTAAAGCAAGCACCACGTGCTTGGTGTGAGAAGATACATGCCTATCTGATTGCACATGGTTTTGAGAATAGTCCAACTGAAAGCACCTTATATCTTAAGCGTGCTAATGATGTACTTCTGATCATTGTGGTTTATGTTCATGACATGCTGCTCACTGGTCCTCATGAGAGGCATATTTCTGATTTTAAGGCTGATTTGCATGCCTCATTTGAGATGTCTGATTTGGGGCATTTGCATGACTATTTCGGCATTCAATTTATGCAAGTTGATGGTGGAATGGCTTTGTGTCAAACGAAATATATTGACACATTATTGCAATGTTTTGGCCTTGAAGACTATAAGCCTATTGCCACTCCTATGGAGACAGGTTTACGATTGAGTCTTCATGATGCTGGAGATGCATTTGATGCTGTTCTCTATCAGAAGGCTGTTGGATGCTTGATTTACTTATGCATTACTCGGCCATATATTCAGTTTGCTATCTCACAGATGAGAAGATTTATGCATTGCCCAGGAGTCAAATATTGGCAGGTGATTAAGCACATCTTTTGCTACTTGAGTGGTACTCGACTACTTGGGTTGTTTTATCCCAAGGGGGGATCACTACCGCCAGATTTGCATGCTTTTTCTGACTCTGATTAGGCTGGATGCTATGACACTCGTGTATCCACTAGTGGCTTTTGCTTCATGCTTAGTAGCTCATGTATATCTTGGTTGAGCAAGAAGCAGCCTACTATGGCCACTTCCAATTGTGAGGCTGAGTATAGGGCAACTTTCACAACGACTGTTGAGTGTGTGTGGCTCAGATGCCTTATGGCTGATTTGGGTGTTGGTCAGTCTTCTACCACCACCATGTTCACTGATAGTTAGAGCGCATTGGCAGTTGCGAGGAACCCTGTGTTCCATGCTCGCACTAAGCACATTGAGGTGCATTATCACTATTTTAGGGAGAGGTTCTCTGCTAGGGAGATCAGCTTGGCATATGTGCCCATGCAGAAGAACAATGTAGATCTTTTCACGAAGGCTCTGCCTAGGGAGAAGTTTGAAGCTTTCCGCAAAGATTTGGGCTTACTTCCTTTTGTGGAGTGATTTCCACATAGCTTAGCACTTCCTTATACACGAGTGCCAACTCCTTGTTCACCGCATCACTCCCATGGGGGATTTGTTGATATATTTAGGTAGTGATGTGTGTGAACACACTAGGATCATCGAGACACTTTTTTACCTCTTTAGGAGGTTTTTTCCCCTGGCTTGTATATACGCCTGTTGCCCTAATGGGCTACTTATCTTTGTACATTCTCTAGTAATACATTCAGTATTGTGTGTTGTGCTTCAAGCTTCTTCTCCTTCCTTGTGCTGTTCGCATGCTTCCGCACACACCTATCTCCAACAATTTTCTCTAATGAAGTGGTAATGAACGTCTATGCGCTTGGTCCTTGCATGAAACATGGGATTGTTAGCTAGGTAGATGTTTGAAATGTTGTCTCCATAAAGAGGAAACTCCTCCACTTTCACTTCAAGGTTCTTAAGTAGCTTGTTAAGCCAGATTATTTCACATGTAGCCAATGCTATACTTCTGTACTCAGCCTATGTGGATGAAAGAGCAATAGTGGGTTGCTTCTTAGAGCTCCATGAAATCACTTTTGTACCTATCATGAAAAAACAGTCTGATGTGCTCCTTCGATCATATTTGCTACCTGCCCAATCAACATCACCATAACCTTTGACACTTAGATCATCATCATGAGAGTAAAATAGACCTTGATTGATGGTGTGCTTGATGTATCTAAGCACTTTTCTTGCTTTCATAAGATGATCATGAGTGAGTGTATGCAAAAATTGAGAGAGTACACCTACTACATATGCAAGAGTAGGTCTAGTGAATGTAGCATAAATCAATGAACCAATTGTGATTCTATATAGTGTAATATCTTGTATAGCATCTCCTTGAACTGCAACCAACTTTGTATTGGGCTCCATGGGCTGAGAAAGTGGCTTACAACCACTCATAAGAAACCTATATAGCACATCCAACAAGTATTTTCTTTGAATCAAGAAGATGCCATTGTGTGCATATATTACCTTTATTCCCAAGAAGTACTTTGGTGTTCTAAGATCCGATACCTTGAATTCTTTTCCTAGCTTTGATTGGATATCTTTAATATCGGCAACATCACTTCCTGTGATGATGAAATCGTCCACATAGATGCATATGTATACCATCTTGTCTCCTTGCTTCATGTAGAGTGATGGATATGCAACACTTTCTTTGTATCCACAACTTGATAAATAATCCAATAACCTTTGATTCCACGCCCTTGGGGCTTGCTTTAGTCCATATAATGCTTTCCCTAGCTTGCAAACATGATTTGGGTACCTCATACTAGCAAATCCTTGAGGTTGGCTCATGTAGAATACTTCTTCAAGCTCTCCATTGAGGAAGGCATTCTTCACATCCAAATGATATAAGCTCCATTTCTTTGATGTGGCCACTACAATCAAAGTCCTAATTGTTGGCATCTTGGCTACAGGGTTGAAAGTTTCATTGTAATCTATCCCATAGCTTTGGGACAAGCCTTTTACCACCAACCTTTCTTTCTACCTAGCAATGGAACCATGTACATTTCTTTTAATTTTGTAAACCCACTTATTACCTATCACCTTCATGCCTTCTTGAGCTAGTACCAAGCTCCAAGTATGGTTCTCACCAATTGCATTGAGCTCTTCCTTCATTGCCTCTTGCCATTCCTTGCAATCCTTAGCTTCTTCATAACTAGTCGGTTCTTTGTCCTTGATTACGTGAGTCATGTATGCATAATTCTTTGTAATGAAATTATCATATGTTAACCTTTAAATTGGGTATCTTACTCTTGAGAAGCTTATTTCTCTTCCTTTAGGTATGGTTGATATATTCTTTTTTTTTGTTTTGTGACTCTAGGGGTTAGAATTTCTTCTATCTCTTCATCTTCCAACATGCTCTCATTCACATAGATTCCTTATTCAATTGAAATCTTCTCTTTGCCTTTGACTTTGCTTTTTTCAGAGTTGATCTGTCTTTTCCTAAGCCTTCCACTCCATGGTGAAGGTGTCCTTGTGTTGGATGACTTGCTTGGACCACTTAAATCCATGCTTTCTTGAACTTTATGATCATTCTTCTTATCTGTCTCACCTATCTCTTCAACCTACAATGGACTCATGCATTCATACCAAGGTCTTAAATCATCAAAGACAACATCCCTACTTACCTTCAGATCCTTGGTGATGGGATTATAGCATTTATACCCCTTTTTTCCATAGAATATCCCAAAAAGATACACCTTTTAGATTTGACATCTAACTTTGACCTCAACTCTTGAGGTACATGTACATCGCATATACAACCAAAGATTCTAAGATGTGACATGCAAGGTTTTCTTCCACTCCATGCTTCCTCAGGGGTTAGATGATGTATACCTGATGTAGGACATCTATTCATGATGTATGTGGCTGTATATGTAGCCTCTCCCCAATAACAATGCATCATATTCATTTCATTGAGCATACACCTTGCTACCTCTACTATGTTTCTATTCTTTCTCTCTGCTACCCCATTTTGTTGAGGGGTATACCTGCATGTAAATTGTCTTTTGATGCCATTGATTTGCAAAAATTCAAAAAATTCATGGGAGAAGTACTCTCCCTCTCCATCGGATCTCAAAGTTTTGATAAACTTGCCAAACTCCTCCACTTGTGCTTTGAAATTCTTGAAGTAGTGGAACATATGTGAATTGTTTCTAGTGAAGAAAACCATACTTTTCTTGAAAAGTCATCAATGAATGTTATAAAATATCTATTTCCAACAAGTGATGCTTCTCTTGTTGGACCCCAAACATCCATGTGAATGAGGTTTAAAACATTCGGACTCACATAAGTACTCTTCTTGAAGGGCAGCCTTGATTATTTTCCTTGTTAACAAGCTACACAAATTTCATGCAACATTTTAGATGTGAAATTTGGTAGGCCTCTTATAAAGCTCCTCCTTTGCATTTCCTTGATCTTTTCTAGGTTGATGTGAGCTATTCATTTATACCATAGGTCAAAATCTGCTATCCTCGTCTCCATATGTGACATACATCGAATAGTGTGGATTATTTATGTGCATTATCAACATTCTTCTTTGCTTTTTTCCTTTTGCCATGAGCTTGAAAACTGCCCTTGGATCCTCAACAAAACATCATATTTCATTGAACCTAACTTGATGGCCTTTTTTTACCATTTGGCCTATCGAAATCAAGTTTTTGGTGATAGTACAGACATGTAATACCTCTGATAAGCAGTTTGCCCTTTGATTTCCTTCCAAAATAATATCTCCCACATGTTGAATGGTATGATTTGAGTTATCACCTATTTCCACATGTCCTTGGTTCTTTGGGATGTGCAGATTATTAAACATATCCTTTCGACATGACATATGATTGCTACATCCACTGTCTACATACCATACATCTTCACTAGCTTGAATTGTATCTTCACCATACCTAAGGGCAAGTAAATAATCATTCCCTTGGATGGATGATGTCACTCTAGCACAATGGTGAGTACCAACATGAGGAGATGCACCTCATAAATGTCAATCCGTGGAGACGTGAGGACCGGTATGAAGACCATGAGCAAGTGATGGCACAAGTGCGTGAGTGAAAGCACACAAACATGCACACACATACACACACACGTGCACAAAGTAAGAGCAAAGAGTGGAAGAATGGGAGGAATTTGATTACACAAGAGCTCTCTTATAAAGCTGAAATCTACAACAAGCCAACCTCCAAAATGAGCTCTCCAGCCCTTTTTATAGTTTTTTGAGTAGTTTTGGCTCTATCCAGACCTAATGTCCGACCTAGTTAAAATTAGGACCTTTTGTCTTTTCTTTGCAGCATAGATGCCTGCAGCTGCTCGTAGCCTCATCTCCCCTAAGCGTTATAGATCAAAGATCCTAGAGTACAATTCATGTCCATTCCACTCATGCTCTTGTGCTACTTTCAAGGCTGGGATTAGAAAGTCCAATGGTAGCACAACATTCTGTCTGAAGACCATCTGAAATGGGGTGGCATTGAGTACCGTTTTGTAAGCAACTCGATACGCCCAAACAACATGATGAAGTTGTTTGTCCCAATCAGAGCGTTTATTATTTACCAGTTTTGTCAATACGTTGCATAGGACCTTATTTGTGCTCTCGGCTTGTTCGTTAGCTTGGAGATGATAGGGGACCGACTTCTTATGTATCACCATGAATTCTTGAAGGAGATTTTCAATGAACTCGTTCAAGAAGTGCGTACCTCTATCACTGACCAACTCTATTGGTAGCCCATATCTGGTGAACATGTTCTCGAATAAGAACTTAACTGTCGTTTGAGCATCATTCTTAGTTGTGGATTTTACTTCCACCCACTTTGTAAGGTAATCTGTGGCTACAATAATGTACTTTGCATGGGATTTTCTTGCTGGGGGATTAATGGGACCTACAAATTCTATACCCCACTTCGAGAATGCACGTCCTCCCATCATTGGTCTTAAATGCATCTCGTCTTTTCGTATTAGATATTGTGCACATTGGCATGTGTCGCATTTCTTCACATAGGTATGTGCATCCATATGAAGAGTGGGCCACCAAAGTCCTAAGAATAGAATGGTCTTGATTACTCTGTCAGGCCCAAAGTGTCCACCTGCAACCCCGCTATGTGCAGTTTCTAAGACTTTCAAATTGTTTGATTCATGAATGCACAGTCTTAGGTAACCATCCTTGCCTCTTCGATATAGGTTATCTCCTATTAAGGCATAGTCCTGAGCCTCTTGCTCCATGCTTCGTCTTCTTGCTAAACTAGCCTCGTTGGGTAGTGTTCCCGATCTCATAAATTCTACCAATGGAGCGCTCCAATCTGGAATTAATGACACGTGATAAAGAGTGGCATGCTCCATTGGGGGTCTCTTCTGGCACACTGGACAATTCTTAATCCACTCATGTATTTCTTTGTCCATGCTAGGCCAATACACTCCTAAACGTTTTAGGTTCTGCAATGTTCATTGTTTAGAGTAGTGATTGCCTAGCAATCCTTCATGGGCTTGTTGCAACCAACTAGTATGTTCATCGTCCTCGACACAACAAGCTAGTACACCCTCAATATCTTGCTTGTACATACTTCCTGCCAATATTTGATATCTTTGTGATTTTACAATTTCCTCTTTGTTTGTTTTTACGTTCTTATTTGCTGGTCCGAAGGTTAGGACAGGTACCAACTTATTTTCCCATTTAGGAACAACTTCTAAATTGAACAAATAAGCGTCAGGTAGTTCATCAGACACTCCTTGCGGTGACTCTCTTGAAGTGATGCGAGAAAGATGGTCTGCCTTGAGGTGGGTTCTACCTTTCCTAACAACCACTTCAAAATCGTATTCCATTAGTAAGAGGAACCACCTTACTAAGCGTCCTGTATTGCAAGGTTTATTGATCAAATATAATAAAGCTTGATGATCAGTGAAAAACTTGAACTTGTTGGCCAACAAGTAGTGTCTAAACTTTTTCACAGCATATACCATGCCTAAACCTTCTCGCTCATTTGTGGTATATTTTCGTTCAGCAACATTCAATTGCTTGCTAGCATATGCTATAGGCAAATCTAAATTTCCTTCTCCTATTGGTTGTGCTAGCACACATCCGATGGCATGATTGGAGGGATCTACATGGACATGAAAGGGTTTGCTCCAATCCGGAGTGGTCAGTATTGGTGCTGTGCACAAACGTCTTTTCAGCTCATTGAAGGAATTCTCGCATTCATCGTTCCACTCAAAATTTGTCAACAACCCATAAAGAGGTTTAGCTATGATGCATACATGTGGATAAACCTATGGTAATATCCACAATGGCCCATAAAGGCTTGTACCTCTTTAACATTCCTTGGTCTTGGCAACTCTGCTATGGCTCTGGTGTAATCCTTCAAATTGACCTTGGTGGTGACCCCTAAGTGTTGTAAGTACAAGGAGTTGGTTCCCCAATCTTGTACAATTTGCAATTGTCGTAGGAAGGGTCTTCCTAGGATCATCTCATAGACATTATTCTTCTCAAAGTCGCATATAGCAAATGTGTGTTCAAACTCTACACCACAAGTGGTTAGAGTTATCCCTTCGAGCAATCCTAGAGGTCTTTCAAAATGACCGTCTGCCATTTGAAGCTTCATTCTAGTTGGTCTGAATGTGGGTTTGCCCCATCGCTTCCACAAGGAGGTGGTCGCAATAGCAACACCAACACCCGAGTCTACGATTGCTTTGGTTGTGTAACCTTGATAGGTGATCGGAAGATAAGTATTACCTTCTTCATCTTCGCTCATGTCTCCTATTTTATCAAGAGGGATTTTCTGGAACTTTTTGCTTAGAGCCTACTTTTGGCATATTAGAGCCTACTTTTGCTTAGGGCCTACTTTTGGCTTAGAGCCTACTTTTGGCTCAGGTTTTGCCTTGAGTAGCTCTTCTACAGTGAGATGACATTTAACCTTAGTGTTCTTCACGACGTCAGTGTTTCTTGGAACCACTGAGTCTTCATTTCTTACCAATTTTGTCGGAGCCCTGATCTGAAGAGATTTAGATTCCCATGGGCCTGTGAATTGTGGCAACTCTTGTAAAGAATTAGATTCAAAATCTAATCTCTCATCTTCTTGTTGCTCTGTTTGATCTCCATAGATAGAAGGAATGTCTTGGGGAAATTGATCATGAAGGTCATCAATCTCAGGAATAGGAGGGGGATTACCCTTCTCATTGGCCCATTCTTCTTGTATTTCCCGCAAGAACTCTTGAGAGTATTGCTAAATTGAAAGAGGTGTTCCATCATCTATGGAATCAGGAATGTAAGCTTTCCTGGGCAGTGAGCTTCCTCTTTCAACAATGGGTTGAGCCTATAGAGGTAAAGAAACCTACGACTTGTTTACCAAGTGCTCTAATCTTTCTAGTAAGCCCTGGAAATGCAAATCTGGCTTGATAGAGTTTGTCTAATTGAACTTTTGGCTAGTCTCGAGCATAGCTTGAGCTACTTCTACCATTTTCATGCACATTTTTGTCCGTTCAATCTCTAAATCTGCTCTAGGGTAACTCTTGTCCAGGTTTGTAGCTGTTGGCCCTTCTTGAACATCATGTCCAAGCCTTCTGGGGTTGGATCTGCAAGAACAGACCCTGGTTGCGGTCTATTTACAATGGCTGGTGGGGTGGAATGAGGTGGTGTGGATGGAGTTTCGGCATGAGAGGGGCTTTGAGATGCAATGTCTTCTATTTTTGTTTCGGTATCCCTTAGGCTTTCTTCTAGTTCGGATATCTTTTTGTTCCACTTGCGATTAGCCTTCTCTCTGGTATCCTTCCATGTTCTTGGTTTCCTCTTACTAGACTCTCCTGAGTCACTTGGCTCTGGCTGCTCAATCGGTTTATCCTGTTTTAATGCTTGTGCCCTAGTAACTGCCTGTACAAGAGCCACGTTACTGCTACTTGAGCTTGAATCTGCCACTAAGCCTACCACATTGATTGGTGTAACCTTGGGTGCACTAGAGGGGTTTCTAGGACATTCTCTTGGGAGATGTTCCTTACGCACTCAAGATAAAAGCCTTGTATTGTTATGATTTGTCCTTGTCCTGGAGTGAGTGAGTGGGGACATTCACGAATGAAATGGTCGCCCTGACATCTAAAGCATGGTCCTCTAGGGGCTTGTGGTCTTACTTGTCTCAATTGGGGCCTGGGGTTGGGATTTGTGCACATGACACTGGAGTATTCTGGCTCCCAATTTTGTTCCATAGGTGGTGCCTCATATTGATACGGAGAAGTCTCACTTTGCTCAGGTGAATCTATGTAATAAGCTTGTGAACTATCTTCATGGAAGTAGTCTAAACCATGAGCGTGAGAGTCATTTTCTGAGGCCAATGGGGTTAGTGGCACCAATGCTATATTAGGGTTCTCCTCCGCCATCGTATACTTAACTGGGATCACATTGGCAAGAGTTGGTGGTTGGTTTCCTAGGATGGGTTGTGGCTTGTATGGTGCCTGATATTGCTGTTGTGGCCTATAATATGGCTGTTGGTATTGGTTCTGATACCTACTCTACTGGTAAGGTTGCTGATAATTTTGTCTAACAACTTGCCTATTATAGGGACAATCTTGAGCTGTGTGGTTCGTGTATTTCCTCTCAATGGTGCAATATAGAGCATTAAGGTTTCCTTGGGGTTGAGTTGTCATCGGGCACACATTAGCCATGTGGTCTCCTCCACAATTGTAACATTGTTTCAATGAGGTGACCCTTGGCATTTGTCTATTTTGGACGCCTAGCTTTTTGGCAACCTGCTCAGCTATCTCATCTATCTCAGTAGAGGTTCTTGAGGTATGACTAGTAGAACTATCAGAATCCTTATAGATTTTGGACAATTCTAACTCCTCACCCAAGTTGTCTTCTATGTCAATGCACATCCGTACACACTCTTCTATGGATCTAGGCTCTTTCAAGTACACATATGACCTTAACTTTGTGCTCAGTAAGCCATCTAAAAACAAGGCCACTTGTTTGGCTACTGTGGGTAATTATGGCACAGGGCATCTTTCTAAGTACTGTCTAAACCTTCTTCCTGCAAGTCGCACTGTCTCTTGGGGTGTCTGCTTGAAGCTATGGATCAAGGATGATGTATTATGCCTGATGCCACTCTTGGAAAATTCTACAATGAATTCCTCTAGCAACTGACCTATCTCTCTATAGTTGCGACTGTTTAGAGGTTGAAACCAAGCTAAGGCAGTACCCTTAAGAGTTAAACCAAATGCCTCAAACTGGATGAATAAGTCCTCAACTTGTTCAACTCTTAGCACCTGTTTAAACTCAACCACATGATCATAAGGGTCTCCAAACCCATCAAAATAGTTCTTCATTGCCTTAACCACTTGAGATGGTCTAAGAGTTCTTGAGTGCTCTCGCATTCTAGGCAATGGAAAATCATGTTCATCTCTTTGATGCCTATGTGCTCTATGTCTCTCCCTTTCAGGTCGTTCACCTTCATGTCCTGATTGGTCTCTACCCATGGTGTGTGCAAAGCTTACTTCGGGTCTCTCTCTAGTTCTTTCCCTCTGGGTTTCATGAGCCTTGGATGATCCTGCTCCTTGAAGACCATGCGAAACACTAGATCTTAGTGGAGGGAAAACTAATTCACCTTGCCAAGTGTATGCATGCCTATCTTGCTCTGTTACCAAGAATAGTTTCTCTGAGGTGTGATCTAGATAGACAACTCTCCCTGGTGTCTCCGGATCCTTGAACTCATAGATGGTGACTATTGGGTTAGGTTGTGAATCTCCAAAAAGCTTCCTCTGTTTCTCTATTTAAGAACAATTCTATGCTTTTGTTGTCTTGAGGGATCCAATCTAGAGTGATCACTCTAGTCAAGACTGACTTACCTCTAGGAGTCTTGGGTTCTCTTCCTAGGTCTTCTTTCTCTAGGTCTCCTAGCTCGTTCTCAGGAATGATGTTTCCCAACTCATCTGTCCTATCTGGTAGGCTGGTAACCACATACATGATTCCTTCCTTATCAATGTATGCACCCTCTTCGAACTTGACCACTGGGTGTTCAAGTCCAAAGGGTTGGTAAGGATTTTTGAGTTGGACCACTGATCGTCTTAGACCATCCTCATAGATGCGAGCACCGAATTGATTGGTCCTGATATACTCCAATTGTGTCTTATAGGGACCTTCTGGTGTTTGTAAATAAGCAGTGCCTGAACTACATGTGGGTCTTTCCATGCTAAAAGACATTTCTGAATCACTTGTGTCAGAACTTAGTGTGTAGGGATACCCGCTTAGTTGTTGTGCCCAAGACTTAGCTGTATGGTTGACACTAGCCTCAGATGATCTAATGCTTTGTCTATCCTTGCCTAAGTGTCTACCAGATCTCAGGATAAAAATTGTCTTCTAGTCCCAAGGTTCTCTTGTGTTGCTCAAAATCCTTTGGAACTCCTTGGTTTTCTAGTTCCACCTGAGGGTCAACTTCAAAATACCCTATCTAATAATTCGTGTATTATTTTTACCATAACCAATAGAAGTTTTTGTTGTACTCCCCACGAGCTTTCCAATGAACCCAAAATCACTGCAAATGGATTTCGTATGAGAAAGTTATGCCAGTTCAGGGTTTTGGGGGTTAAAATAGGGAAACAGGACCTCTCTAGGATTACTGTAGAATAGGCGATACACGATACTTAGCAAGTATCGCGATGCTTGAAGTAGGTGATACTCGACACCTGACAATTGTCGAGAGAAAGTCCCACGATACTCGATGCTCAGCAGATATCGTGGGGAACAAACTCACGATACACGATATCTGACAAGTGTCACGAGAGAATTATCACGATACACGATATCAGTCAGGTATCGTTAAAAATTCAACGATACAGGATATTTCACAAGTATCAAGAAAAGAAATTCATGATACATGATATTCAACAAATGTCGCAGAAAACTTTGACGATACTCGATATTCAACCAAGAAAAATCCCACGATATTTGATACTCGTCAAGTATCGCGTTCAGAGCTCCATGATACTCAATATGCCCCAAGTATCGCGAGAAATACTCAGCGATACACGATATCTCCTAGGCATCGCGAAAGAAACTTTCATGATATATGATATGTGACAAGTATCGAGAGAACTTCCTCAACGATACTCGATACCTCACAAGCCTAATTATCGCGATACTCGACCACAGGAGTTCACGATATCCAGATATCGCGATACTCAACCGCGGGAAAACACGATACTTGATTTTTTGGAGTCCAAATTCAAAAATTTTTGCAAATATGAGTACCTTGTGTCCTCCTTGTCACTCCTATGTGTCTGTACATGCCAAATCTCCCTTCGTACCCGCGATATTGCACTCACGATACTTGGCACATGTTATGTCACATCCAGGATAGATCACTTTGATTTTCGGCTATTTTGGTACTATTTCTTCAGCGTTTCAGTTCTGCATCCTCTCTAAGGCTCTTTCGCACAACCACAAGTAAAAAGCGAGGTGAATGTACTCTAAAAAATGGAAAAAACTAAGAAGATGAAGGTGGGTGGAGATGGTGATGATGATGAAGATGAAGGAGAAGAAAAACTAAAAAATTGAACTGAAAATGGTGGTTTCTTTTAACCTTCCAACGTCGCTACTCTACGTCTTACCGTCACATGCTCATCCTCCAAGCTCTCTCCCCGGCAACGGTGCCAAATTTGGTGTCACTCTAGCACAATGGTGAGTACCAACGTGAGGAGATGCACCTCATAAATGTCAATCTGTGGAGACGTGATGACCGGTATGAAGACCGTGAGCAAGTGATGGCACAAGTGCGTGAGTGAAAGCACACAAACATGCACACACATACACACACGTGCACAAAGTAAGAGCAAAGAGTGGAACAATGGGGGGACTTTGATTACACAAGAGCTCTCTTAAAAAGCTGAAATTTACAACAAGCCAACCTCCAAAATGAGCTCTCCAACCCTTTTTATAGTTTTTTGAGTGGTTTTGGCCCTGTCTAGACCTAGTGTCCGGCCTAGTTAAAAACTAGGTTCCAAGGCTTATTTGGGGGCTCAAACGGAGTCTAAAAATTATGAAAATTGGTAGGATGATAGTTCTAATACTCCTCAAGCTTGAGGATTCCTCGACTTGAGCAAAATGGAGTTACAAAAATGGAAAATGGTATTTACAATGGGTTTTAGTGATAAAAATCACTATTTTTGTAGGGAGTTCTTCTGAAAATTTGGCAGGTGCTTCTTGGAGCTCCCTACTTGCTCCTTCTTCTTGTGTGTCCAGTTCCTTGATGCACTTCCATGCTTTGTCCTTGCCCTTGAGCTTCAACAGATGTTGTGTTTTCATAGTTTCCCTTCCCTCTATAATTTTTATTGTTGCTTTGATTCCCTGGTCTTTGACCTCTATGATAACATTCATTTGCAAATCGACCTAGCTTACCACATAGAAAGAATCCATTTGAAGGTTTTCCTCTTCCACCAAATATCCTACCTCTTCCTCTATTTTTTGTCTTCCACCTCTTTGAACTTCATTTCTTGTTGTCCTTGAAATCCTTGGTTGCTTTGATATCTTCCTCTTCCTCTTGTAGCACTCCAATTGTGTCTTTCTCGTCATCTATCTGCATACAACAATTGCCCTTGGATATCCTTGGCATTATGACCACCAAGGTTCATCTTCTCTATCACCATGAGAGTGATCAGTTGATCAAATTAGGAAGAGAGTCCCTTACATACACTCAAGTTGTGAAGGCCCTCCATTTTCCATCATCCCTAAGTCCGTTTAGGGTGTGGGCTATAAGATTGTCATCGTCTAGGGCACAACGGATTGACCCTAGTGCATTTGCAAGCTCTTTAACCTTTAATATGTAATCATTAGCACCTTGAGAGGGGCCTTTCCTAAGATTATTTAGTTCATTCTTGAGCTGATTTTTTCTAGCTTTTATGGAGGTTGAGTACAATCTCTCCAAGCACTACCACACCTTCTTTGTTGTATCCAAATCTTGAATATTTCATATCATGGAGTTGCTAATATGCTAAGATAAAATAAAAATGACTCTTTTTTCCCTTTAATCCCACTCTCTTACTGCTCTTCTCTGGTAAGTTTTGGTTGGATTAACTCATCTATATAGGGTTTTGGCTCTCCACCACTCACAAGTCCCCACAAACCTTTCCACATAAAAAAATTGCTTATTTTAAATCATCATGGTTGGTAGTTTCCATTTTTGAGTTTCTCAATTTGAGCATTGGGATCATCCATGGTGCCATCTAGCTCTTTTAAACCTCCCCTTTGATGCAATGAAGTTGCAAAATATGGCTTTTACCTCAAAAAATATAGCTATGCCTCTTGATGAAGTTTTGTCTTTGATACGATGACTTGTTTGCTTCACCTTGTTGTTGATGTGCCCGTTCTTTGATTCTTTCCTTCAATCTTTGATGAGGTCTTTACTTCACTTTAGCTAATTCTTCTTCTCTCTTTGATACTCCACTTATGGTTCTGATACCACTATTGGATGATAACCTATGTGCACAATGAAAGCAAATGAACCCTCCTAGGATCTTGATGTTTTTAGATATAATAGAGAGCTTTCAAATGAGGGTAAAATCACTTCACTTGAATACTAGATGATGCCTCAACCAGTTGCCAAAAAGTAGATAACTTGATCCAACTGGGAATGATAATAGAGAAATAGTGACCACCCCTAGAGGAAGATCGATAGTAGTGAATGTTTGGAGAGGAGATAAAAATCCCTCAAGATGATGATATGATGGATATCTATATGCTAGCAGGATCCGATAAAATTTTGCAAGCCACCACCCATAATTGGAAGCAATGTCAACACTGCCAGCACTTATGAATTGCATGATCCTGAAAACTCTTTCCAAGTCACTTATTTGGATAAAAAAAGGAAGATATTGGACAATTAGTGGTCTAGATAGATCTAGCTACAGTACTTGGGTTTGTTGATATTCCCACCAAAGGATCAAGCAATCACATCCCAAAATCCACAAGGGCAGCAACAAATCTTAGAAAATCATTTCATAAGTCAAACTAGCCATCAGAGTGTCCCAATTAGACCACATGTTCACTTTACTATGCCAAATACCAATACTATACCTAATACTCACTCGAGAAGCGAGAAGATGAACCAACCACCCTTTCGTTTGAGATCCCCACAAGGCAGATGACTAGGTGTGCACCCTATGGTTCAAGTTATTCCTCGACCTCCTAAAGTGGGTAGAAGATTAAGGCCTATTCAGGTAGCCAAGTGCATAAGAAATCACTATGATGGTTTTGGAGATCCCTATGATCATATGATAGAATATCAAGTGTTGTGTACAAAAAACATGGATGACTTCTTCATCCAATATGAATCTTTCAGAGTTAGATTGATTGGAACTGCTTTAACTTGGTTCCAACCTTAGGAACCAAACCGATTTCTCAATATAGAGTTCAGAATCAGTAAGGGTGGCAGCCAAAAGATCCAATTAGTATGTGGACTGATGTCCTATGGCTAAGAGACCTACCCAACAAAAGATGGTATCACTATTTTTGGATGGCCTAACTAATGGAAACTTGAGAACCTTAGTGTATGTGAAACAGTTACAAATAGTGGATGGATGTCTAACAAAGTCCATAAACTTAGAAGATAATTTAGTAGATGATTTGAAGATTCCAAAGACTTTGATCATGTCTGATGATTTTGCAAGCAATCCCTCTTCCAAATCTAACAATGTCGAGGAATTAATGGACTTAGTCACCAAAAAATCAAGAGTTTGAAACCCGCAAGGCCGAAAACCTTATCAAAGCGGACTTATGAGAATGCCCATGTTAAGAAGATGTGTGCAATGTGGAGGAGACCACCCACCTCATGCTTGTGCTAGAGGAGGAACTACCCCCCCCCCCCCCCCCCCCCCCACAACCATATAAATTTAATAGACGACCAACACAACCAAATAGACGACCAACAGACAATCTAGAACATTCCCACCACAACAATACAGGCCATTTGGATACCCACTTAGAGAGAGGGTCAAGGATGTTCCTAGATATGTTCCATATCAAGGAACATCCATGGCTCCAAGGCCTTATGCATATCAAGAATACACCCAACCTCAATCAGTGCTAGGGTAGTAGCCCTCACATCCTTAAAATGTAGTACTATCAAGTATACACAACCAGAAGAGAACCTAGAAAGAGCGTTTAATGTGTCATGTATTCAAATTTCTCAAAAAAAGTATGGAAATCTATGTACATGGATTATGTAGATATTCATCTCAATATCAAAACCATATACTTGAGCTTAGGAAAATTCAACAAATGCAAACAATATCAAGTATGCTTGATTTTGGAGAAACATGTTTTTATGGTGAGAAAAGGAAAGATATTGGGGCATATAGTGTCCAAAATTGGTATTTTAGCAGATGAAGATAAGATCAAGGTAATTCTAGAATTTTTGAGACCCAAGAATGTGAAGGAAGTGCAAGCTTTTATGGGTCATTGTGGACATTATCATCAATTTATTTATATGTACGTCATAATTGCAAAACCATTATATGGACTCTTAATTGAATTCACTTGGAGAGATGAATGTGAACAGGCATTTAATGAGTTAAAATGAAGGTTGAGTTTAGCACCTATTCTAAAAGTGCCGAATTGGAATAAACCATTCCACATACATGTTGATGCATGTAATTTTGTCATTGGATGCATATTACCACAACTAGTAGATGAAGGAAAATAAGATCACTGAATAGTGTATGCAAGAAAATAATTAAGCCTGGTTGAACAAAATTAGACCACGATTGAGAGAGAAGGCTTAGGGATAGTCTACACAATGAGGAATTTTAGAAATTACCTACTAGCCAACAAATTCAAGTTCTTTATTAATCACCCAGCTCTATTATACTTGGTCAATAAACCTTGTAACACTGGAAGGCTAATCAGATGGTTTCTATTGCTCATGGAATTTGATTTTGAAGTACTAGTCAAGAAGGGTAGTATGCATGTTAGAGCTGACCACTTGTCCAGGTTGACTCATGGAGAACCACCAACTAGCGTAGGGGACAAACTACTAGATACCTACATATTTAACCTAGAAGTGTATCCTAAATGCGTTGAGAAATCGGTACCTATACTCACACATGGACCGAGTCATAGGATTAATGTAGCTAGAGACCAAGAACTTTGGAAAATAAGAAAACTACACATAGTTGCAGGTAGCTTATATTTCAAAGATTCTAACATAATACTTTTAATATGCATTGGAGATGAGGAACAAAGTAGTCTAATTAAACAAGATCACAAGAATAAATGGAGGACACATAAGGGTATAAGTGGAACAAACCAAAAATTAAAGAGATTAGGAGTGTATTGGATGAGCATACAAAAGGATCTACATGAATATGTAACAAATTATCATATGTGTCAAGTGTCTACCATGTCTTCCTCGTTGATACAAGGGGTTTCCATGCCTCTTAATGCCACTAAATTTTCTAATGTCTTAACTTCCATTCCCAATCCTTTACAGCATGAGTACCTAATTGCACTAGTGGAAGCTCCAAAATTGATTAGATCTTTGATTGTCTTATTTGCAGCATCATGCCCTAGCTCAACTATGATGAATGGTCATCTATCTATGATGCTAGGATGTGTAATCCTTTGGTGCACAGAGCCATGTGATATCTTGGGGCATTGGGATTGACATCTAGGCCTTGTCACCTTAACTTATTTCACTTAATGCACTCTCTAGCCTCTGCCTATACTTCTTCTCTAGCCCTTAACTCTTCTTCTTTTAGCTTCTTAACAATGTTGAGTCTCATTAACATATCCTCTATAAAAGTTCTTGATATAGCCTATCTCGACATCCACTAATATAGCTTGGCAAGATGTCACCTTCTAGAGTGGCGAATTGAACTACGCCGCTAGTAGAAATTCTATTAATGAACATGGGTCCATATCCTCATTTTTCCAATTTATTGGCATTCTGCTTTAGTGTATAAACCAAAAATAGATCTCCCTCTTTCAATCCTTTATCCTTGATGTGTGCATTGAGGTATGCCTTTTGTCTTTTCTTTGCAACATAGATGCCTACTGCTTCTCACAGCCTAGTCTCACCTGAGCATTCTAGATCAAATATCATAGAGGACAAATCGTGTCCATTCCACTCGTGCTCTTATGCGACTTTTAAATTTGGGATCATGAAGTCTACTGGTAACAAAATTTTTAAAGTTGGGGTGGCATAGGCAACTCAGTAAGCCCAAAAAACATAATGAAGTTGTTTATCCCAATCAAAGAATTTATTATTTACCAATTTTGGCAATAGATTACTTAGGATCTTATTTGTGCTCTCGGCTTGTCCATTAGCTTGTGGATGATAGGGGGAAGAATTCTTATGTATCACAAAGAATGCTTGGAGAAGGTTTTCAATAACTTCGTTCAAGAAGTGTGTACCTATATCACTTACTAACTCAATTGGTAACCATATCTGTTGAACATATTCTTGAACAAGAACTTACTCATCATTTGAGCATCGTTCTTTGTCATGGCTTTTACTTCTACCCACTTTGTAAGGTAATCTATGGCTACAATAATGTACTTTGCATTGGAGTTTCTAGATGGGGGGTTAATAGGACCTACAAAGTCTATATAGAACTTTGAGAGTGCACATCCTCTCATCATTGGCCTCAAAGGCATCTCATCTTTTATGATCAGATATTGTGCATGTTGGCATGTGTCACATCTATTCACATAGGTATGTGCATCCATATGAAGAGTGGGCCACCAAAGTCTTGATAATAGAATTGTCTTAATTACTCAGTCAGGCTCAAAGTATCCACATGCAACACTGCTATGTGCAGTTTCTAAGATTGTCAAAGAATCTGATTCATGAATGCACAATATTAAGTAACCATCTTTGCCGCTTTCATATAGGTTTTCTCCTACTAAGGTGTAGTCCTCAGCCTCTTGCTCCATGCTTCATTTTCTTGCTAGACTAGCCTCACTGGGTAGTGTTCCCAATCTCATAAATCTACGCGTTGAGCACTCCATTCTTGAATTAATGACACATGATACATACTCCACTAGGGGTCTCTTCTAGCACCCTAGAAAATTCTTAATCCTCTCATGTATTTCTTTGTACATACTAGGCCAATACAGTTTGAACATTTCAAATTCTACAATGTTCATTGTTTAGAATAGTGATTTCCTAGCAATCCTTCATGGGCTTGCTGCAACCAACTACTATGTTCATCCTCCTCAACACAACAAGCTAGTATACCCTCTGTATCCTCTTTGTACATACTTCTTGCCAATATTTGATATTTTTGTGATTTTATAATTTCATCTTTGTTTGTTTTCACATTCTTATTTGTGGGTTCAAAGGTTAGGACATATACCAACTTATTTGCCCATTTAGGAACAATTTCTAAATTGAACAAATAAGTGTCAGGTTATTCATCACACACTCCTTGTGGCAAATCTCCTAAAATGATGCAAGAAAGGTGATTTTCCTTGAGATGGGCCCTACCTTTCCTAACAACCACTTCATAGTCGTATTCCATTAGTAAAAGGAACCATCTTACTAAACGTCATGTATTGAAAGGTTTATTGAACAAATATAATAAAGATTGACGATCAGTGAAGAACTTGAATTTTTCGGCCAATAGATAGTGCCTAAACTTCTTCACAACATATACCATGCCTAAGCCTTCTCTCTTAGTCGTTGTATAGTTTCATTCAGCCATGCTTAGCTATTTTCTAGCATATGCTATAGGCAAGTCTAGATTTCCTTCACCTGTGGGTTGTGCTACCACACATCCTGGAATGGTTTATTCCAATCATGAATGGTCAGTATTGGTGTTGTGCATAGACTCCTCTTTAGCTCATTGAAGGAATTTTCGCATTTTGTCATCCCACTCAAAATTTGTCAATAGAGCATAAAGAGGTTTAGCTATGATCACATACATGTAGATAAACTTGCGCCCACAATGGCCCATAAAGGCTTGTACCTCTTTAATGTTCCTTAGCCTCTGCAACTCCACTAAGCTCTTACTTTGTCCTCACTGTTGATATTGTCATGAGGAAGGAGATAAGGAAGAGAGCCCACACACACACTCTCACAATCAAAGAGAAGCACACACACACTCTCACAATCAAAGAGAAGCACACACTCAGATTGAAGCAAGGAAGAATGATCTTGTTCGTCTTCTTCTATTACATAAAAAGGAATGTACAAGAATGACATAAAAACAAGAATACAACTACTACAATATATAAAGACCAGTACATAAGGAAAAACCTAATTTCCGCGAATGAGTGAGCTAGAAAGAAACAAATGTGGCATCACTCTCAGTAGATAAATCTAATAAAGCTCAATGAAGTGTCCCTAACATATACCAGCGTGACCACTATACATGTCAGAGAAATGAAAAAGTGATAGGTGCCATCCTGGATCATCACATGTTGAGCTTGATATCTCAACACTCCCCCTCAAGCTCAACACCATGTCCTCTAATCCAAGCATCTTTCAAAACTTCTTTAGCTTCTCTACTCCAAGTGCTTTAGTGAAAATATCAGTAACCTGCTCATCTATTCTCACATAAACAAGATCAATATCACCTACTAATACCTTCTCTCCGATGAAGTAATAATGTACCTCAATATGCTTTGTTCTAGCATGAAAAATAGGGTTCCGTGCTAACTGTATGCTGCTAAGATTATCACAATAGATGATGATAGGATTTTGCACTTCCACACCTAAATTTACAAGTAGCATCGCCAGCCATGATGCCTCACATGCTGCCATTGTAGCACCTCTATACTCAACCTCTGTACTCAACAAAGGAATAGTGGGTTGCTTCTTGCTGCTCCATGTAATAGCTGCACCTCCACATGAGAATAGAAAGCCACTAGTAGATCTTCTATCTGAAGTACTACCAGCCCAATCTGCATTGGTGTATCCATGAACTTGCAAATCTACACCAACTTCATCAAATAATGCATAATCCAAAGTAGCACTCACATAATGTAGAGTGCACCTCAGAGCATCCAATTGTGTCTTCTTGGGAACCTGCATAAATTGACTTTCAAGTCCAACAGTGTAGCTTAGATTAGGCCTCGCAATTTTGAGATATATCAAACTTCCCACAATTTTCCTGTACACAGTAGCATTTTACAATGCTTCACCTGATGTAGTATCTAACTTCAAATTCTCATCTAATGGCATAGAAATCAGCTTACAATCAGCCATACCATACTTTTGCAACATATTCAAGGCATATTGCCTTTGCGACATCCATATACCTATTTCTGTATGTATAAACTCAATGCCCAAGAAATAGCGCATCACACCAAGATCTTTCATGTCAAATTCTTGCATAAGAATTTGATTTACCTCTTTGATGCTTTCTTCATTATCACCACCTACAATCAAGTCATTAACATAGATAGCCACAATTGTGATGCCATCATCACCCTTCCTTGCATATAGTGAATGATCTGCATCACACATAGAAAATCCAATGGTGGTCAAGTAATCCGCAATCCTTCATGCCATGCACGAGGCGCTTGCTTCATTCCATACAAAGCCTCTTGCAACTTGCATACATATTTTGGATGCTTTGAATCTTCATATACTTGTGGTTGGTCCATGTATACTTCTTCTTGTAACTCACCATGTAGAAAAGCATTCTTCACATCCATATGATGCAATGTCCATCCTTTTGTTGTAGCTAATGCAACAAGTTTTCCGACAGTAGACATTTTAGCTATAGGGCTGAATGTTTCCTCATAATCAATGCCATAAGTTTGCACTTATCCTTTTGCTACCAAACGTGCTTTATACCTGCTTATGCTACCATCAACATTGTGCTTTACCTTGTAAACCCACTTGCACCCTATGGGTTTCTTTCCTTGTGGCAATGGAGCCAACTACCATGTATAGTTTCCATAAAGTGCACCTATCTCCTCATCCATAGCTCTTTTCCAATCTGAATTTCCAATTGCATCTTCAAAACAAGAAGGTTCAACATCTTGTATTACCTTTTTCATGTAGGCACAATGACGAGCCTGTTGGAATTTGGGGCCCCAGGATCGTTCCAAACTAAAACCTTTTGAGCATACACACTTAATTAATTAAGATGATAAGTGAGAGATAGAAAGAAAGAGATCTTGAGAGAAGGATAGAGAACGTAATTTGGATGCTTACTCACTAAAAATAGATGTCCAAATTACAACATAGGATTACTCGTGAACCATAATAAGTGGTGCACTCAATAATAGAAGAATATCCAAGAAGATGATGATACAAAATTTAGATTATGCTGAAATAATCTAAGTGTGTAACAAAATTGTAAATCAACCAACCCTAATTTTGAGATTAGGGTAGAGAAACCCTAAAAACAAAATATAAGGTTAACTCACAAAAGATAGTTACCACCACCTTGTAGAAGACTTCTTGTTCCAAGGGAGTAGCCTCTCCTTCACCAAACCTTCACCTCCAAAGTTTCAGAATCTTCAAACTCTAGCTTGAGATCTTTGAGTGATCACCTCGTCCAAGTGTGTGAGACTCCTCCTTGATCTCCTTGAGAGGATTGCTTGATGAGTGATGATACATAATGAGCCTTGTATGTTCTTATATAGTTTTGTGTATCCATTGAAAAACAAACTCTTCAAAAAGTTATCATATGCGATCTACTTATCGTAAAAGCAATTCTACGAATATAGCACCGATTTGGTTTTCTAAAAAGAAAATTAATAAAGCTTCACGATCTACAGTCAACCGGAATCGAACTCACGTTACCTCATTGAGAGGTGAACGTTTTAACCAATGCGCCACTTGCTTTTGCTTTGTATTTGATTAAAGAATATTTGTTTTGTTTTCTTTTAGCTTTTTAAAAGATGGTTTCACACTATGAAGTTTCAGGTTCACATGGAATAAAAACTATTGGACATTGATTCCAATAGAGCCATGTAACTATCATATGTCAATTGTTGCACGAAATTCCGTATCCTCACAGATCTTCTTGGTCTTGGGTCACTTCTCCTTGTATCATCTGCATGTGCCTTTCTTACTCTTGGAGTCTTCATAGAGGACAATCCAAGTTCCTCATCAAGACTCTTTTCTGAACCGCTTGAATCTCCATCAACGTCTTCAAAACCTACACATATTTTATGACCAGTAGAAAGATTTTCTTTACCTTTCCTGGATGTATTTGATGAATTTGCTGGACTGAAATTTCCATGCAATCTTCCAATCCATGGATTTGAGTTGGAACTATTGCTTGGTGATGCATCCAGTCCACTCAAAGCTTGAGATTCTGTACTTGATTTTTCAGCATTTTCTTTGTCATTTGGTTCAAGATTCAGTCCTTCTTTGGCATTTGCATAAAAGCTTGACATTTCATCAAATACCACATCTCTGCTCACCTTCACTTGTCATGTGAGTGGGTCATAACATTTATATCCCTTTTGCTCAAGGGAGTATCCAATGAAGACATACTTTTATGCTTTTGGATCAAGCTTCGTCCTCAATTCATCTGGAACATGTACATATGCAATACAACAAAATACTTTTCGATGTGATAAGTTTGGATTTTTACCTTTGAACGTCTCCTCAGGTGTAACTTGATGTACAACACCAATCAAAGATTTGTTCATGATGTATACAACAATATGAACAATTTCTGCCCAATAATAATGAGACATATTCTTCTTAGCCATCAAGGCTCTTGCTATTTCTGCAATATGTCTATTTTTGCATTCAGCAACACCATTCTGTTGTGGTGTGTACCTGCATGAAAATTGATGCCGAACTCCATGATTTTTTACAAAATTGTTGAACTCATTTGACATATATTTGCAATGGTTCCTGCACCTTTTGCAAACATGGCTGCATTCATTTTAGGAATTTTTACATTTAAGGTGAGCATCCTACCACTTTGTTTCCTTTGGCAATCAATCTTCCATCCCGTTTGCATTATTCTACATATAAGCCATCAGCATTGAACCTGACTTGTAATCCCTGGTCAACCATTTGTCCAACAAAAACCAGATTCTTTGTTATATTTGGAACATGCAGCACATCAGCAAGATGTTTTACCTTCCCGTCCTCCATAGACAATGCTATGTTTCCTGTATGATCAATGGGGTGTGATGTATTATCACTTGTTTCAACATATCCAAGAATTTGCAGTTTTTGCAAAGTAATAAACCATTCCACATGACTGGTCATGTGATTTGAAGCACCTAAATCAACAAACTAGACATTATCATTCAATTTTGAAACACTAGTAGACATTGTATTCATCATGTGATGTTGAACCATGACCAACTTCTCAGAATCATATGCACTTGTGGATGCATAGTTGTTTTTCTGCCTTTTGTTATTTTGATTCTTCAACCTACAATCACGTTCAAAGTGTCGAGGTTTACCACAATTCCAAAATCCTTTACTATCATTACCTGAATCATTTCTTTGGAAATTTTTGTGACCCCTTTGGATCCCCCTTCCTCGAAACTGTCCTCTTCCTCCTGCATGATTTTGTTGTTGACCTTGGTCTTGGTTACTATTTCCTCTTCCACTTCCGAAACCTCTACCATTGCCTCTTCCTCTGCCAGAGTAGAATACCTACTTAGAAGTGGGCTTTCCTTGGGAGTTCAAATCCTCACCAAGATTCTTTTCTTCAATAATAAGCATGGATACCAAATTAGCAAAATTCAAAATATTTTCTCTAGTCTGTATACAAGTTCTGAACTACTTATATGCAGCTCCTAAACCACAAAGGCACACTTCCACCTTATCATCATCATCTACATTCATGCCAATAGATGCAAGTGACTCACATATGCTTTTGATTTTCAGGGTGTAGTCACTTATCAACATGACCTTCTTCTCCAATGTATGCAGCTCATTCTTGAGTTGCAATTTTTGTGCCTTTGTATTGGTCTCATACAATGTGACCAAACTATTCCAAGCCTCTTTCAAAGTCTTGGCTATTATATATGCTCAATACTCCACCCTCAAGTGACCACAAATGATCCATGGTGCTCTAAGTTGTAAGGCCCCCATTATGAGGAGAAGCCATTATGAGAGCCCGGACAATTGTGGAACCCTAACTTCCAAGTTAGATGAGGTCTATGTGTGACTGTTGATGGTTGTAGATGATCTTTGTGAGGCTAGCAATTAGGTTAGGTAGGGCATAAACTTCCACGCCATTGGGTTGCCATTTATGGTGAAAATGAAGGACCTATGGCATCGCATGGTTTCCCCATAGAACCTTAATGGGGGAAGTGCAGAGGGGGGCTTGCCCCCTTCTGTGGGGTCTGGGGGGCCTATCCCCCTGGCGTGTAGGGCTAAGATGGTAGGACTACTAGTCGTGGAGATATTGTCATATCGTATATTTTGCCAACTATTTTGTATCTCCCGACGACGTTTATCTATATTGAACCGCCTTGCAAAAGCTATATAAGCACGACCTAGGTAGAGCTTTACATAGCATTGCACACTTGTAAGCCCTTCATCTAGAGTCTGTCTAGATCGCCATCTAAGCTCCACATTGGGAGCGCACGGGTGGACAACACCATCATTGTAACTACATTATGCTCGACAATCTAAGAATTTGAGTTCTCTATCTCTCAGTCTACGTCTATCCTTTTCTGCATTTTTTCTCTCAACTCTGTCTACAGGTCTATTCCACTGTGCTATTATTTTCTTACATGGTATCAGAGCTCAGGACGCTTTGAGTGGTGCAAAAGTAGAAACGCAGAGGTTGCAGAGGTCTGAACAACAAAAGAGAGAAGATGTCAAGCGGTGCATCATCATCGACGACTGGGAGTCAAGGTGGTTCATCAATAGGAGTAGGTGGCACACAAGCAGGAGCAGCAATGATGCTGGTCATCCTTCACAAAAGGTATGTTGTGGATACGGCTACCACCCTTCACAAAAGGTAAACTTGATGGTACAAACTACACCCTGTGGAAGTTTAAAATCACTTCTATCCTTGATTCATATGAGCTTTTGGAGACTGTTCTTGGGACTCATCATGAGCCCCAAGAAAGACTTGATCCAAATAATCGTGGTCGAATGATTCCTTCTTATGCTGATCTTCTAAGTGCTTGGAAATGTAGAATTGGAGATGCACTATGTGCTCTAGTTACAAGTACTTCTGATAGTGTTCTGACTCTCATTTAGCATACTACAAAGGCATGTGAATCATGGAACATATTGAGAAATCAATATGAAACTCATAATCAGACATGGATTCAAAACTTGGAGAATTAGCTTGTAGCACAACGGTTTGCTGATGGGGAGACTGCAGAGGTGTTTATCACATGCATAAAGAATCTACAAGATTAATGCTAGGAGCAGGTGTTCAAAAGTCAAGTGAGGAGCTAGTCAAATCTGTCCACCTAAGTTTGATGGTTTGGTAACTACTCTTAACACTCAAATCAGACCTCAACCACTAACTTTTGAAGAATTTAGTGCCTTACTCATGGAGGAGGAACTGCGGCTCAAGGCAAAGAGTGGTGGTAGCAAAGGAGATGCTGCATTCTTAGCAAATACCAAAGGAGGAAAAACAGACTCTTCAAAAGATGGAGACAAAAAGAAGAACAACAAAAAGAAGTTCAAGGGAGAGTGTTTCAACTGCAAGAAGAAAGGACACAGAATCCAAGACTATCGCATCAAGAAGGTAGAAGAGATTAGCGGCTCTTCAAACGGTGGCAAGCGCAAGGAGTCTGCCAACACAACAGAAACAGAGCTTGAGTTCTTTGTTACAATAGAGGAGGTGTGCTCGTCGGCTGAAGATTCAGGAACAAATGACTCATGGGTGTTGGAAAATGGTGCATCTCGTCACATGACGAGTAGAAAAGACCTTTACAGTTCCTTATAGCCTCTAAAGGAACCTATCACAATAAAGGTAGGGAACAATGCAAGTTGTCTTGTAGAGGACGAAGGTACGATTTCTTTCATTAACTCTAATGGTGATATCAGAAAGCTTTCAAATGTGTTGTATGTTCCACAAATAAAATGAAATCTACTTTCAGTAGCTTCTATAACTGATCAAGGTCATCAAGTATCTTTCAATAAGATAGGAGCTAAGATTATGGATAGTAACAACAACATTGTTGGGACTGGCATAAGGAGGAACAACTTGTATGAGTTGTGTGCTCTTACAACCACTACAAACGTGGGCAAAAGTAAGCTATGACATGCAAGATTTGGCCACATTGGATACCCTGTACTGAAGGAGATGCATCACAAGGGTATAGTCACACACCTACCATCGATTGCAGAAGTGAAGGAACCATGTGAAGCTTGCATGATGGGCAAGCAACAGAGGAAGGCGTTTCCACAAGAAAGCAAGAATAGGACAAGCTATCCTCTAGAGTTGGTGCATGTTGACTTGTGTGAAAAAATGCCTACACAGGCCTTGGGTGGATCTTCCTACTTCATGTTACTTGTCGATGACTATAGCAGGAAGATGTGAGTGTAAGACAATAGTTACGCAATATAACACAGGAGCAATAGCAGAGAAGATAACAGATATAGGAGAATCTCAACAATTTTCTACTAGCAGCAAGTACAAAGATGATGGCGTTGTCCACCCGTGCGCTCTCAAGGTAGAGCTTAAATGGTGATCTAGACAACTCTAGATAGGGAGATACAAGGTAGAGGTATGCTGGCTCAACTCGGTGTCTTAGGTAGTGCAGAAGTCATGTATATATAGGATCATGGGTGGCCTGCCATGGACGGCTATACATGGGCGGTAGAGCGTGGGCGGCCACCGCCCGCGTAATTGCCATACACGGCTTAGACTGGTTGAACCGACCTAACAAATATAAATGATTTCTGACTCCGATAGGGAATATTCCATGGAATATTCCCTTTACCGTCGCGCCGGGGGCGCTGCCCCCGGACCCCCACCAGGGGGCCCGCTGGCCCCCTGGGACCCCCCAGCCAGGGGGCCCGCTGGCCCCCTTGGACCCCCCAGCCGGGGCTGCTCACCGCTGCCCCGGACCCCACAATTGGGGACCCTGATAACTCCCTTTCCTTATAATATCTTACATGGTCCAATATGACCTTCATCCAACATTCAAGTTGGGATTCCCATCAATTGGGTAATGCATGCTTGGCTTCTCCTCATAAAGGGGGCCTTACAAAATGTGCATACAATCATGAGGGGTAGACATTGATCATATATTAACAGTGAGTGTACTTCCTTCGCGATAAGGCTCAAACTTTTGGTAAGTTTAAAGAATGGCTTCAGCTTGTTGAAACTAAAACAGGGAAGAAGATGAAGAAATTCAGGACAGATGGTGGTGGTGAGTTCACATAAACAGAGTTTGAAGATTTTTGCAAGAGTATGGGAATCAAGCATCAAATCACAGTGGCACATAGTTCTCAATAGAACGGTGAACTATCATGGAGATGGCAAGGTGCATGTTGAAAGGAAAGGGTTTGGCTAATCAATTTTGTGCAGAGGCTATCAACACTGCTATCTACATTTTGAATCAAAGCTACACGAGGGCACTTATAAGCTTTATGACCCTAAGGCTAAGAAGATCATGGTGAGTCGTGATGTGGTGTTTAAAGAGGAGTAGCCACATGGAGTGGAGGAGGAAAAGAGAGCTTCCACTTTATCATCAGGCAAAGAGGCAATCCACTATGAACTTGGCCCAAGAGCTATTACTTCTACACAAGAGAAGGAAGCATCATCTTCAGATGATGAGTCTGAAAGTCACCAACCTGCCGACACCCAAGTGAAAAAGCCATTGCCACGTTGGGTGAGGTAGCTCTATGATTCTGCAAACCCCATCCCACAGTCACTAGAACAGGTTGCAGATGGACCGAGGTGATCAGAGAGAATAGAGGAATAGAGATGGGAAAGCGCCCATATTGTAAACATAGCCTTGATGGCTGATCTCATTCAAGAAGAAGCAAAGGAACCAACTAATGTGGAAGAGGCACTCCATGATCCAGATTGGAGGGCTTCCATGCAAACAAAATACAACAATATCATGAAGAATGGAACTTGGGAACTAGTGGATTGACCCCCTAAGCGTAAAGTCATTGGCACCAAGTGGGTCTAGAAGCTAAAGTACAAGGCTGATGGTATTCTAGAAAAGTATAAAGCAAGACTTGTTGCACAGGGCTACTCACAAGTTGAAGGCATTGACTTTTGTGAATCATTTGTCCCGACTGGAAGAATGACTACTATCCAAGTAGTACTAGCTGTGGCTGCACATAAGCGTTGGCTAGTCTATCACATGGATGTCAAATCAGCATTCTTGAATGGAGACCTCAAGGAGGAGGTATATGTGTCTCAGCCACCAGGATTTGAGGCTCCCCATTCAGAGAACAAGGTATGTAAGCTGAATAAGGCATTATATGGGCTAAAACAAGCCCCTAGAGCATGGTACCAATGGATAGGTAAGTATCTCTTGGATCTAGGTTTCAAAAGATGTGCTTTTGATGGTAACTTGTATGTTCTAAAGAGAGGAGGGAAGACAATTGTGCTTATACTCTATGTAGATGACCTTGTGATTATAGGAAATGATGATGCTCTTCTTCAACAAACAAAAGATGCCCTGAGTTCAAAATTTGAAATGACAGACTTGGGCTTAATGCATTATTGCTTAGTTCATGAAGTTTAGCAGGTACCATGGAATATTTTCATCTCTCAACAAAAGTATGCAAGGTAGATATTGAAGGCATTCGACATGGAGGATTGCAAGGAAATTTCTACACCTATGGAGGTCAACACAAAATTATCTATTGAAGATACTTCACCTCCAGTGGATATTGGAAGATACAGGAAATTAGTTGGAAGTCTCATCTACTTGCGCAATAGCAGACCAGATATCTCTTATGTTGTTGGAGTAGTAAGCATGTTCTCTAATAAGCCTTGCCAAAATCATTGGAAGGCAAGCATGCAGATACTCAGGTATGTGAAAGGAACCACTGATTATGGTATTCTTTATGACGAAGGATCATCTCTGGTCGGATACTCTGACTCAAATTGGGCAGGAGATATTGATACCAGAAAATCAGTTTCTGGATATCGCTTTTCTTGAGGATTAGGGATTTTCTCTTTGATTAGTAAGAAGCAACTAACTGTAGCATTATCTTCTACTAAAGCTGAGTACAAAGTTACATGCATTGCAGCATGTGAAGCAATATGGTTGAGGAGGATCCTATGGCACATAGGAATACAAGGATAGGAGGCTACAGAGTTGAAGTGTGACAACCAAAGTTGCATGGCCATCGCCAGAAATCTTGTTTTCCATGCACTTACCAAGCACATAGAAATTCAGTATCACTATGTGCGTGAGTTGATTAAGGACGGGATCGTGGAGATAAGCTATTGTCCTACTGAAGAAAATGGAGTAGATACCTTCACCAAGGCTCTTGGGAGAGAGAAACTTCTTCGACACTTTCCAAAACTTGGGATTGGACCAAGGAGGTAGTCCACTGTAGGGTGGACATTGAGGGGGGTGTTAGATATGCTCAATACTCCACCCTCATGTGACCACAAATGATCCATGGTGCTCTAAGTTGTAAGGCCCCCATTATGAGGATAAGCCATTATGAGAGTCTGGACATTTGTGGAACCTTAACTTCCAAGTTAGATGAGGTCTATGTGTGAGCATTGATGGTTGTAGATGATCTTTGTGAGCCTAGCCATTAGGTTAGGTTGGGTGTAAACTTCCAGGCCATTGGGTTTCCATTTAAGGTGAAAATAAAGGACCTATGGCATCGTGCGATCTCCCCATAGAACCTTAATGGGGGCAGTGCAGAGGGGGGCTTGCCCCCTTCTACGGGGTCCGGGGGGCTTATCCCTCCGTTCATTAGGGCCGAGATGATAGGACTACTAGTCGTGGAGATATTGTCAGATCGTATATTTTACCGACTATTTTGTATCTCGCGACTACGTTTATCTATACTGAACTGCATTGTAAAATCTATATAAGCACGACCCAAGTTGAGCTTTACATAGCATTGCGCACGAGTAAGCCCTTCATCTAGAGTCTATCTAGATCTCCATCAAAGCTCCACGTTGGGAGCGCACGGGTGGACAACACCATCATTGTAATTGCATTATGCTCGACAATCTAAGAATTTGAGTTCTCTATCTCTCAGTCTACGTCTATCTTTGTCTGCATTTTTTCTCTCAATTCTGTCTACAGGTCTATTCCATTGTGCTATTATTTTCTTACATTGGCATCGTGTATGTGCCCAATCATGCTATCGTGTATGCTAACGAATAGCCAATACATTACCTTTTGTTCTCCTTGATTCCATTCCTCATGGTCCAATTCCTCTCTGGTAACTGCGGAGCATTTTCGTTCTCTCCTTCGGCGTACTTCCAGTAGCCTTTTCCCATCAGGAAATTCTTCATTGTGAATCTCCAAGCATGAAAGTTGTTCTTGTATAGCTTATCACCCATAAGCTAACTCATTCCATCTATGTTTTCCATTTCTATAACAATTCACAACATTGCAAAACACTACAAGCAACACTTCTACTTGAACAGTGTCGCACTATGATGTGATAGTTTGATCTCAAAAAAACACAGTTTTTGTGTATCAACAATACACCAAATCACTTGAAATTTTGAATCTGGAATATATGAATGTTTCCAAATAAGACGCAAGTTACAATTTGCAAACTGACTTGGTGTTTCTGTGGGCCCCACCTTGTGTTGGTACATTTGGCAAGCCTTGATGCTTGACCAAAAGATCAAAGGTTTACTTCATATCTTGATCATGAATATTCATAAGTCATGTATGAAGACCTCTTGTAAATATCTTGAGTTTAACTCAAGATAAACATAAAAGGGAAAGCCTGAGAGAATCTCGTAGCTTTACGAGTTGTAATCCACAACAACCAAGTGATTGGAATCAAATTAATTAGGAGACTAAAAGATAGGATCACTTTTAGGTGGCAGATTCCAAGTTCAAATTCAAATTCTTCTATAAAAACTCATGATTTTTAGTCGGGGGATAGAAAGCAGAAGAAGGACACATTGAGCTTCAAGATTTTGGGCACACTTAGTCCACACATGTATGAGTAAGCCTAAAGCATCTCCTTTGTATCATACATTCAATACATTATACATTTGATTATGATTATGCAACTCTCATGTTCACTATTGTCTGCTGCCACACTCTCATTTTCAATGAAATTGATTTGAGGATTTCTCTGCGTATACTTAATCTTTTGCTTTGATTCAACCTGCTAAATGTAGCTTAGACCTTTTAGTTCTATGCTATAAAATTTCACGTCATTCGGTTTAGAGATCAGTGAGATATGTCCATTACATTTTGCCTATGTCTGTAGTTTGTCATCCTACTAAAATGTCCAGATTACACCCCTAACTTCTTAAGATTATTTCTCAGCATATGCTCATCCTAAATTAGTGAAATAACTTCCTATAGCAAGATTAGGGATCCAATTAGATATGGCTAAAAGCTCTTGGGTCAATTGTGATCACTGGGTGAGCACTGAATGAAACACTGAGTAGGTTGCAGTCCATAAATAACAAGTTTCTACAACTCTTCAATCTTGGAAGTAGTCTGTTTTGATGCAACTACTTGAAGGTGATACTCCAAAGCACATTATGGGTCCAAATGCATATTTGGGAAGCTAAAGGTGTCTACTAAGGTAATTTGAAGTAACATTGGCAGGTGTAGAGCAGGATTTGTGCAGCACTAGCTCATTTCTGGAGTGTATCCAACCATCTCCTCACACCTTGCGGGCTCAAAACGGAGGTCGAGATGGATCCGAAACGCTGATCTGACAAAAACGAGTGACATATAGGGATAGCTCGCAAAAATATTTTGAGGTCTTCTACCTTCACGCCAATTTTCATAGAAATTTGAGGTCGTTTGTGAATCCTACTTTCTCCACGCCTTCTCACGTACTCTTGACCGTCGGCCTTCTCCACGAGCTCTTATAGCCACACTGGCTTTGATACCATGTCGCAAGGAAGGAGATAAGGAAGAGAGCTCACACACACACTCTCACAATCAAAGAGAAGCACACACTGAGATTGAGGCAAGGAAGAATGATCTTCTTCTTCTTCTTCTATCACATAAAAGGGAATGTACAAGAATGACCTAAAAACAAGAGTACAACTACTACAATATATAAAAACTAGCACATAAGGAAAAACCTAATGCCCATGAATGAGTGAGCTGGCAAGAAACAAATGTGCCATCACTCTTAGTAGATAAATCTAATAAATCTCAATGAAGTGTCCCTGACATATACCGGCGTGACCACTATACATGTCAGAGAAATGAGAAAGTGATACGTGTCATCCTGGATCATCACATGTTGAGCTTGATACCTCCACAGATATTCCGTTCTTAGAAACAATATGACCTAATATCTTACCTTGACATACGATGAGACACACTTTTTGGGTTCAAACAAACTCGATATTCTCTACACTTGTTGAAGTTCTTTCTGAGCTATGGGATGTAGTGTATTCTTTCTTGGGAATGAGCACATAAATCACCCACATATACTTCTAAGCTCTTTCACTAGAACTATTTGAAGACATGAAACGAGCCTTTGGAATGTGCAGGTGCATTGGTGAGCCCAATTGGCATCACATGAAATGCAAAGATTCCCCACTTTGTGGTGAAGGCCATTTTGTGTTGATCTTCTATGGCAATGGCTACTTGGTTGTAACTTGAAAATCCATCAAGGAAGCTATAAACTTCGTTGCATGCAACATGCTCCAATAAATGTTCGGTGATTGGAAGCAAATAGCTATATCTGATCATATTGACATTAACTTTTTAAGGTTAATACACACCAGTAACTTTTCATTCTTCTTGGGCGCCACTATGATGGGGGACACCCATCGAGTATGCTCAATCTCATAGATAAATCTAGCTTCAATCATTGTGTCAATTTCTTTTTTTATTTTGGCTACATAAGTGTCATTATATGTGTAGGGCTTCTTTTTGTGTGGGCTTGGCATCAACCATCATGGGGATTGTATGAGAGCATATTTGAATTTCTATCCCCTTCAAGTTTCTATAGGTCCATGCAAACATATCCCTATATTCCCTTAATAAAGCGACAAGCTCTACTTCTTCTTCTACACTTAGGTCTTCTCCTATGTACGTGCATCGCTCTTCATTTTCTTCAATGGTTACTACGGTCTTTTCTTTATTATCATATGATTCTTTTGTGATGACCTCTCTCTTAGGAATTTGTACCAAATTTTTTTGGTCCTCAACTTCATTTTTCTTGAAATTCTCTGGTACTTCAAACAATGATTCCTCTGCTACTTGTTTCACTGTCTCTCTTTTCTTTTTCTTTTATCTACCTTCACTTTCATCCCTTGAATTTATAGTTTTAATGCTTGTGAGAGGTTCTTCTTCTTTTTGGGTAAATACTCTTGCATTCTCTAGATAGTGCTCTTCTGAGTCAAAGCAACTATCCATCACAATGGACTCTAGATTGTCACCGTCCTCTTCTTCTTTTATGACCTCATTAGAATCACACTCTTCTAGCAAGGGTTCACACATGAACAAAGAGATATCATAACCTTCCTCATCACAATGAGGCATCCATTGTTCTTCATTGCAGTGATATCCATGGTGGCTACGATTTTTTCCCAACCATGAGGCTCAAATTCCTCATATGGAAGCATCATTGGTATGTAGGTTGGGTCTCTAATTGGTCTAGCTCCTTGAAAAGTCCCTTCTTCTCTCATTTTTAGGTCTCTTTCCTCTTCCTCTATGAGCTTTCACATCCACAAGTGAGTACCTTCATGCATCTAGGATGGATTAGAAGAACTTATAGAATGAACAAAGATTGAATCTTATTGCACCTTGGGGATAGGATTCCACTATAGGGCTGGTACATCTTTGAAGCTATAATCCTTTAGGTTGACCTTGGTTGTGAACCCCAAGTGCTATAAGTACAAGGATTTGGATCCTCAATCTTGTACTATTCGCAGTTGCCAAAGGAAAGGTCCTCCTAGGATCATTTCATAGATGTTATTTTTTCCAAAGTCACATATAGCAAAGGTGTGTTCAAAATCTACAAGAGTTATCCATTCTAGCAATCCTTGAGGTCTTTCAATATGGTTGCCTGCCATTTGAAGCTTCATTCTAGTTGTTCTTAATGCGGGTTTTCCCCATTGCTTCCACAAGGAGGTGGTCATAATCATAACATGAACACCTAAATCTAAGATAGCTTTTGCTGTGTAACCTTGGAAGTATTACCTTCTTCACCTTCACTTGTGTCTCCTATTTTTTCTAGAGATATCTCTAGGACTTTTTGCTTAGAGCCTGCTTTTGACATATTGGAACCAAGTTTCGGAACCTGATTCTCCACATGTTTCCACAACTCAGGTTTTACTTTGAGCAGCTCTTCTATGGTAAGATGAAACTACACCTTAAGTGTTCTTCATGACTTTAGTGTTTCTTGGAACCACTGAGTCTTCATTTCTTATCAATATTATGGGATCTCTGATATGAAGAGATTCAAATGTTGATATATTTAGGTAATGATGTTTGTGAACACACTAAGACTACCAGCGTAGTTTTTTCCCTCTTTAGGAGGTTTTTAGCCCTCAACTTGTATATACGTTTATTTCCCTAACGGGCTACTTATCTTTGTACATTGTAGTGGTAATACATTTAGTATTGTGTGTTATGCTCCAAGCTTCTTCTTCTTCCGTGTGTTGTTCACGTGCTTCCACAGACCTGGAACTCCAACAATCAGTATCATAACATGTCGCCGCTTCATCTATGGCATCATCGACATCTCTCTGGTCAGTGTATCAAAAATCCCACGAAGTTTGATATGCATACATAGGGTGATTAGGAGATCAAAAAAAGTTTTCTTTGTGGTGCCAAAATTGGGATTTGAGCTCATTTTGGCCTCCAAACACACTATTGCAGTGCTTGTGCAGGCTATTTCATCTTTTTATTTCAAAGATATATACAGGTTTTGGTTCGCCAGTATAAGCATCTCAAAGTCTGCTACATGTTTAGCAGAACTTGTCAAGGTAATTCTGTTCAAATTTTTGAGATACAATCATTTTTTTGCATCAATGTATTTTAGTCAGTGGCCATGGCTGAAAGTAGTGATGTATTATATATGTTGGCTATTGAGGATAAGTTGGACGATACCAATCACCCATTATGGGTTTATATGATGCATCATGTATTGGTTGCAAAACGACTGTGGAATATTGTGCAGGGTGTTGAAAAACGTTCTGTTACACCTAAAAACACAGTTGCTAAAGCTAATGCTGATGGCATTGAAGATGAAAATATTCTTCATGTTCCTGTTCGTGCTACGGTTCTTGTTGCACCTATTGTAGAGAAAATTTGTTGGGATGGCACATATGCACAGGCATATGCATTGATAGCCATGTCTGTCAAACATGCCATTATTCCTCACATTCACTCTTGTAGAATAGCTAAGGATGCTTGTGATACACTTACCACTTTTTATCAGGAAAGGAATGAGGCTCATGTTGCTTAACTTCAAAAAGAGTTGGAGAGTGAGCACATGAACTTCCATGGATAGTTTTCTAAAAAAGATCAAAGATTTGAAGGAACAATTGATTTTTGTAGATGAAGTCTTGCTTGAGAGTTCACTTGTGCATAGTGTTCTAAATGGTCTTCTGGATTCATATCAAAGTGTTGCTTCTACTCTTTGGTTGATGATGAAAGGCAATCCAAATGCCTTAATATTTGAGGAGTTACTCTCTCTTCTGTTGCAAGAAGATCAATCTAGGCAGAACAGGTCCATTATGTGTGTTATAATTCAAGCTTTTCTGGCTAGTAGAAGGGCAAAGGAAAATTGAGCTCTTCTACTAGTAAGCAAACATCTGTTAATTCTGCACAATCAAAGAAGGATGACAAAGATGAGAAGAGAACACAAAAGGAGAAATCTTTTTGCAAATACTGTAAAGGAAATGATCATGTCATAAAGAGCTATCCAAAATTGGCTGCTAAAGAGGCATGGAAGAAAGAGGCTGGAATGGTTGTTGCAGAGGCCTCTACACCCAAAATAGAGTTTGATAATCTTGGGCAGAATGAAGAATGGGCATTTACCACTATTTGTAGTTATGGCCCATCTTCTCATGGAGTGTATGTCTGCAGTAGACTCAGATGTGTCAGATGAAAAGCTTTGGCATGCATGTTTTGGTCATCTGAATTTTGCTAGTTTGGTATGCCTGCAGAAATATGAAATGGTGTCCTCTCTACCCAAACTTGAGGCACGTGGTAAACATGTTTGAGAAGGCTGAATTTTGAGCAAAATGCAGCATTCCTCATTCCCAAAAGATGGTTTAGTTGAAGCTACTTAGAAATTGGAGCTTGTCCACAGTGTTGTCTATGGTCCTACGCAGACACCCTCTTTTGGAAATTATCTTTCCTTTGTGACTTTCATTGATGATTTTTCTAGGCATGCATGGGTATATCAATTGAAACAAAAGTCCAAAGTGTTTATGTGCTTCAAAAAGTTTTTGGTTTTGGCTGAAAATCTATCAGCATATAAAATGGGCACCTCTATTCTGATCGAGGGAGAGAATATATGTCCGCTGACTTTAATGCATTTCTGGCTGAATGTGGGATAAACCATCATTGTACAGTGCAGTATACACCTTAACAAAATGGAGTTGCTGAAAAGAAGAACAAGTCACTCATGGAGATGGCGAGGTGTATGGTCAAGAGTCAGGCTTTACCACATAGTTTGTGGCTGAGGCTGTCATGTGTGCAACATATGTACTTAATAGGTGTCCTACTAAAGCATTGTAGTCTATCACTCCATATGATTCTTGGCATGTTTGCAAGCCATCTGTTGCTCACCTACATGTTTTTGGTTGTTTGGCATATTCATTAGTGCCTAAACAACGTAGGAAATTGGATGATAAAGGAGTGAAATGTATTTTTATTGGGTATAGTTCTGAAAGCAAAGGCTATCATCTGTACCATCCACAGACTAAATGCATTCTGGTTAGCCGTGGTGTTGTTTTTGTGGAAGATGCTATTCAACCATTAATTTCATGTACTAAGGAGACATTTGTTAGCTCCAAAGATATGTATGATACTTTGCCGCCTCTTTTTATAGGTGGAAAGTCTAGTGCTTGTCCTAATGAGGTAACTTCTCAACCTTTACATGTTTCATCTGATGATGTAGATCATTCCATTTCTGATGCAAGTTCATATGATGCACTTGTTGATGAGAGAGCTGATATCGAGGAGGCAAAAACTATGCCGAAATGGTTGGTGGAGACCTTGCATGATAGCAAATTAGATGCATCTCTATCATATTGCACTTGTTCAAGCTCTCGTAGTGCTTCTTTTGCATCAAATTGCTATGCTTTGGTTGCCTCTAGTCTCTGGGATGAGAATGAGCTTGTTTCGTTTGATGAAGCAAAAAAGTTTGAAACTTAGATGGTTGCTATGCAATAAGAATATGATGCTATCATGAAAAATGACACCTGTTCTTTATGTGACTTGCCTCTTGGCAAGAAGACCATTGGCACTAAGTGGGTATACAAGCTAAAGAATAAGCTTGATGGAGCAACTGATAGGTATAAGGCTAGGCTTGTTGCAAAGGGCTATGCTCAGGAAAGAGGTATTGATTTTGATGAAACCTTTGCTCCTACATGCTGAATGACTACTGTTCATAGCATCTATGCACTTCCAGCTCATCATGGTTCGAATGTACATCAGTTGGACGTTAAAACTACATTTATGAATGGTGACTTGCATGAAGAAGTGTATGTTTTTCAGCCCCATGGCTTTGTGCAGAAAGGGCATGAAAACAAAGTGTGCACATGGTTTTGAGAACATTCCAACTGAAAGCACCTTCTATGTTAAGCATGCAAATGATGTGCTTCTGATAATTGTTGTCTATGTTGATGACATGCTGCTTATGGTCCTCATGAGAAGCATATTGCTGATTTTAAGGTTGATTTGCATGCCTCATTTGAGATGTCAGATTTGGGGCATTTGCATCATTATTTGGGCATTCACTTTATGCAAATTGATGGAGGAATAGCTTTGTGTCAAACAAAATATATTGACACATTTTTGTAGCATTTTGGCCTTGAAGATTGCAAACCTATTGCCACTCTTATGGAGACAGGTTTACCATTGAGTCTTCATGATGCTAGAAATGCATTTGATGCTCTAAGGCTGATTCAAGAATTTTTGGGAATTATTTAGGTCCCATTGATAATACTTACTATGATAACTTCTTAGTCTTGAGCCTAGCCTTAATACTCCACTTATAATACAATTAGTCTTAGTGTTAAAGTGACAATCTGTTAATCCAATCAAGAGGTAATAACATGTTCTAGTGTGTGAAATGGCTCAAAAAGAATAAAATTTGAAAACAAAGGATTGTCTCAAAATCATGAATAATTCCCACTTTTCCTAAACAGGCCTTCTCTTCTCTATCAGCAGCTTGTTGGTTGCTTGATTTACTTATGCATTACTCGGCTAGATATTCAGTTTGCTGTTTCACAGATGAGCAGGTTTATGCATTGCCTAGGTGTCAAGCATTCGCAAGTGGTTAAGCGCATCTTTTGCTACTTGAGTGGTACTCAACTACTTGGATTGATTTATCCCAAGCGGGGATCACTACCACCAATTTTACATGCTTTTTTTGAATCCAAATGGGCTGGTTGCTATGACACTTGTGTGTCCACTAGTGGTTTTTTCTTCATGCTTGGTAGCTCATGTATATATTGGTTGAGCAAGAAGCAGCCTATTGTGGCCACTTCCAGTTGTGAGGCTGAGTATCGGGCAGCTTTCATAGTGACTGTTGAGTATGTGTGGCTCAGATACCTTATGGCTGATTTGGGTGTTGGTCAATCTTCTACCACCACCATCTTCACTAATAGTTAGAGTGCATTGGCAGTTGCGAGGAACCTCGTGTTCCATGCTTGCACTAAGCACATTGAGGTGCATTATCATTATATTAGGGAGAGGTTCTCTACTGGAGAGATCAACCTTGCATATGTGTCCTCACAAGAGAACATTGCAGACCTTTTCCTAAAGGCTCTACCTAGGGAGAAATTTGAAGCTTTCCACAAAGCTTTGGGCTTACTTCCTTTTGTGGATTGATTCCACATAGCTTGGAACTTCCTTATACATGAGTTCCAGATCCTTGTTCACCGCATCACGCCCAAGGGGATTTGTTGATATATTCAGGTAGTGATGTGTGTGAACACACACGCTCATTCTCATTTTGCTTCTAGAAATGGGATGATCTTGCACCTCCGTAATCATGATAGGTAGTGGATGTATGTAAGGGAAACACTAGCTTACCTTTACATGTGTAAACAAGCTTATTTTGATCCATCACCACGAATACTCTCTCTGAGGTGTTATCTAGATAGATTACCTTTCTAGGGATCTTTGGGTCCTTGAAGTCATAAATAGGAACTCTTGTTGAATTGTTGCACTTTTTCAATCTAACTTGTTGAATTGATGAATTCTTGGTTAATGACATGTTCTATGGCTGAGTTATCCTATGGAACACATTTTGGTGTTAGTATTTTGGGAAGGACAAACTCTCCTCGAGGTGTTCTAGGTTCTTGTTCTTCTTTTTCTAGATCAGGTTCTCCTCTATCAAACTCTGGTACAATTGATCCAAACTCATCTATCCTATCTGGTAAGCTAGTAACCACATACATGGTTCCCTGCTTATCAATGTAAGAACCCTCTTTGAACTTGACCAATAGATGTTCAAGTCCAAAGGATTGATATGCGTTTTTAAGTTGGATGATTGATCTTATTAGTCCATTGAGAACCTAATTGGTTGGGCCTGATATATTCCAATTGCATTTTAAAGGGACCTTTTAATGTTTGTAAATAGGTAATTCCTAAGCTACCTGCAGGTCTCTCATGCTAAAAGACATTTTTGAATCACTTGTTTTGGAACGTAGCACGTAGGGACAATCACTAAGTTGTTGTGCCCACGACCTAGATGTGTGATTGACACTAGCTTCAGATGATCTGATGCTTTGTCTATCCCAACCTACTTATCCCTATTTTCCCAAGTACAACAGCTTTGCAATATTATTTTGAATCAATTACTTGCTCTTTTGTAGATTTCTCTGGTAAAATATTGTCTGAAAAATATCATCATTAGGAATACTTGAGCTTTATCACACTTTGAGATGTGATCGATCCACTTAAGTCCTTTAGCTTTAGGGTTTGTCGCAACAATATCATAACTTATGCTTGAACTTGAGGAATGAGGATTTCTTGCACTTGTATCATTCCTAACATGACCCTAATTCATCAATACCACTAATCGCACTTAGCTTGTACTAGAAATTGACTAAGGGGGTTGAGAGTTCTTCCAACCTCGAGTCTGGTGCTCCAGAAAGCACTTTGATGTCTAGTAAGTTTGCTCCCCAAACATTGCTTTGTTCTACACTTTACATTGCTCTAAAAACCCTTGAATGGATCTTAATGGACCTATAAAAGTCCCAAGTTTAGATCAAGCTTTAACTTTAATTTATTTGAATGAAATCATTTTTTAAAGACCCATTTTCCCCCTTGTATTGCTGAAAAATCCTCTCGAGCCCCCTTGGCTTCCTAGTCCCACTTGAAGGTCAACTTCAAATTATTGTATTTAAAAATCAATACATGACATGGATTGGGATCCAAAACGAGCTTTTTGACAAACTCTAGAGCTCCAAAAATAGATTTTGGATGAAAAGGTTATGTCAATTCAAGCTCCTAGGGGTCAAACAGACAAACAAAACCTCTTAGGATATTTATGTACTTGTTTAAGGCAACCACAATTTGTGAAAATTTCACAATTGTTTTAGAGAGTCACAATGTTATGAGAAAATCACGATGTTGTGACAACCAGAGAATCACTATTTTTTGAGAGTCAGACAATCATGATGGTGTGAGACAATCGTGATGTTGTGACAAACGGAGAATCATGATTTTGTGAAAGTCAGACAATCGCAATGCTATGAGAGAATTGTGATGCTGTGATAACCAGAGAATCGCGATTTTTTGAGAGTCAAACAATTGTGATGCTGTGAGACAATCGTGATGTTGTGACAACTAGAGAATCATGATTTTATGTGAGTCAGACAATCATGATGCTGTGAGACAATCATTATGTTCTAAAAAAAGTTGAATTTTCCACAAAGTTGCGATTTTCTACACAAACTCACAATGTTTTTGAGAGTTTTGTTAGGAACTTTGAAATCAAGCACCAAGGCCTGTGTGTCGTGTAGAGGATTGCAAAAATCATAGAGACTTGCACACACAAACACTTCCTCTCTCACACTCTCTCACACAAACCACGAATGAGAAATGAAGTGAAAATAGGGAATATATAGTCAGAAGCAAAAAAAATCTATGAAGATGAAGATGGGAGAAGATTTTGAAGATGATGATGATGAAGATGGAGAAAAAAAAATCTAAAAATTAACAAAAAAAAGACTATTTTTTACCTTCCAACATCGCAAATCTATGATCTTATTGTCACAACGCTTGTCCTCGAGCAATGCTCCCTAGCAATGGTGCCAAAATTTGGTGTAACCCAAGCATGAGAATCACCTCCTTTACTTTTCAATCCGTGGAGATGTGAGGAGGATGTGAAGATCATGAGAAATTGTGGCGAGCAAATGCGAGTGACAAGCACATACATGCACGCACACACACACACACAAAGCAAGATAATAAAGATAGGAACAATGGAAGCTTTGATTATCAATAACTCAATACACTCTTCAAGAAGCTCTTTCTCTAACTTGCTAACCCTAAAATGAGCTCTCTAGCTCTTTTTATAGTTTTTTTGACTAGTTTTGGCCGGTTTCAGACTTTGTGGCCGGCCTAGTTAAAAATTAATTTCTTGATGCTATTTGAGGGATCAAATGAGTTCTAAAATTATGAAATTTGAAACATGATTTCTACCTAGGCTCTTAAAGCTCGAGGAATCCTTGACTTGCAAAAAATGGAGCTGCAAAAACATGAAATGATATTTACAATAATTTTTAGTGATTAAAATCTCTTTTTTATAGGAGTTTCTTATGAAAATTTGACATATACTTCTTGGAGCTCCCTACATGCTCCTTCTTCTTGTGTGTTCAGTTCTTCGATGCATTCCCAGGACTCGTGCTTGACCTTGAGTGCCAACAATATGCCAAACAACCAAACAAATGCATATGACTAACCATAGGTTTATGTTCATTCCAAGCCTCATAAGGAGTGATGAATCTCAATGTTTTATAGGGAACTTATTGAACACATAATTTTCACACATGAATGCTTCCATCCAAACTTGTCAGGAAGTTGTTGTCCTTGAATCATACATCATTCTATTTCAAGGAGTTTTCTATGTTTATGCTCTACAAAACCATTTTGCTGAGGTGTTATATGCCACCTTACATTGGTGTGAAATTCATCTTTCATGAAGAAAATTATTAAAATCATGTGACATACATTCACCACCATGAATTGTGCATAGAGTCAAAAGCTTGTTTCTAGAAACATTTTGAGCCATGACTAAAAGTGTTTGGAAGCAAGAAAATACCTCATGCTTTGCTTTCATAGGATACACCCATGTATGGTGAATAGCATCAACAATGAAGGTAGCAAAACATACATGTTTCCCAAAAGATGGAGCCTTGACATGACCACATACATCACTATGTGCAAACTACAATTTTCTTCTAGTGTGTATATGAGTATCTTTTGTAAAAGAAGCATGATTCATTTTTCCAAGAATTCCGCCTTCACATGCATGATTTTCAATGGAATCAAGTGTTGGCAAACCAATAACCATCTCCTTCTTTTGCAAGTAAAGCAAACTATTCAAGCTCAAGTGACCAAAATGATCATGGAAAAACTTCATTTCATCCATGGAGAAAGTATGAGAAACCAAGACATTTGAGGCACCCCTCTTGTAGGTATCCAAGCGATACAAACAATTGCATAATGTAATGGACATCATGATAATATCATCATCATTGTTGAAATCATGAACCATACACTTATCATCAATGTGTACATGAAATCAAGCTTTGGCAATCAAAAGAACTAAAATTAAGTTCTTCTTGATACGGGTACATACAATGCTTTTTTCAAGAGAACCACACTCCATTTATAGCCATAAGCTCAATTTTTCCTACTTCAATGATAGGATAAGAGGATTTTTTTTGCACATACCACGTCCTCCTTTGCATGAATCTTTCAAAGATGTAAAAAACCTTTTTCATGAAGTTACATGTTTTCATAGGATACACCCATCTATGATGAGTAGCATCAACAATGAAGGTATTAAAACATACATGTTTCCCAAAAGATGGAGCCTTGATAGGACCACATACATCACTATGAGCAAGCTACAATTTTCTTCTAGTGTGTGTATGATTATCTTTTGGAAAAGAAGCACGCTGCATTTTTCCAAGAGTGCAAGCTTCACATGCATGCTTTTCAATGGAATCAAGTGTTGACAAACCAATAACCATGTCCTTCTTTTGCAAGTAAAGCAAACTATTGAAGATCAAGTGACCAAAACAAGCATGCCAAAACTTCATTTCATCCATGGAGAAAGTATGAGAAACCAAGCTATTTGAGGCACCCCTCTTGTATGTATCCAGGCAATACAAACCATTTCATAATGTTGCACACATGACAATCAATCACCATTGTTGAAATCATGAACCATACACTTCCCATCAACAATGTGCACATGAAATCCAGCTTTGACAATCAAAAGAACTAAAATTAAGCTCTTCTTGATACGAGTACATACAATGATTTTTTCAAGAGAACCACACCTCTATTTATAGCCATAAGCTCAATTTCTCCTACTGCAATGATAGGATAAGAGGCATTGTTTGCACATACCACATGTGCTACTTTGGGTGAATCTTTCAAAGGTGTAAAAAACATTTTTCATGAAGTTATATGCTTTGAAGCACCACTATCAAATAACCAATCCAAATCAGCCTTACTCACAACCATATGTTTTGAATGCAATGATGCATTTGAAAGAAGTATAGAAGGAGGTTGGCTATGTGGAGACAGGGAAGGATTACAACAGATTAGTGGTATATGAGTGGAAATGCGGGGGAGGGGAAATGATGGGTGGTGTCATGATAGGTGGAATGGAAACTGCAGGGATGGGAGCAGTAGTCAGAATGGGGCTAGATTCAGGGGGCCAAACAGAATGGGGGGATGGAATGCGAACCTCAGGGCTATCTACAACATCGGGGGAGGTCGGGGTTGGGACCGGTTGAGAGGGGGGGTTTTCGCTAAGGGTATATACAGGGGAACTGTCTTCCTCAATCAAGTCGATTTTGGAGGAACCCACAGGGGGTGTTGACGTGATGGGACCAGTAGGAACGCTAATGTATGTACTTGGGCTTTTGAGAATACGAACTCGTCGAGGGTCAAACTTGGGTAAGGGCTTCTGTAACAAAACTTGTAACGCTTCCGGCGTGCCAAAAACTTTAACCAACTCATGCATAGCAGAGATAAAAGTCTCTTTGAAGTCACCGTTGACCAGTTCCTATTGTAGGATGGCTTTGTTTTTTTCTTCTGTTAATCTGGTTCGTGCCCAAACTTTATGAAGTTATTGTAGAGCCATCAGATGGCTATGGTGTAAGCTGCTGCCTCAGCCATTTCTTCTTCATACATGATAACTTCTCTTGAAACTTCAACGTGTGCTTCTGATTGGTGTACTTCCTCCTTGCTAGCTTCAATATATGGGTCGCCTTCGTCTGTCACTCTGCGGTCATCGTCTTCATCTTCAAAATCAGCATTCGCACCCTCTAATGGTGTAGTGGGCTAACCCGGGTGTTCAAATTCTTGAGAGATGACATGGGTATCTGAAAACTCAAAGTCACTAGACAATACGTCGGGGATATCAAAATCAAACGTAGTATTGATGTCTGTTGGGAAAGATGGATGGACACCTCAAGAAATGAGTTGATACTACTAATCCCTACTTAGTACCTGCCCTATTTTACTTCAAATTTGTGTTGAAGGTCCCTAGATTTCCAATGACACTAAATAAGTGCCTATGTGCTTTGGAGATGATGCTTCAACCAATAGGATCAAAACAGATATGTTTGCAACTAGCTAGTGATCAAAAAGTTGCTATTTTGGTCTTGATACCTACTAGAAGTTTTGCTCAGTACTCATAGTACAGTAGCAATTAGAAAAATTCCTTTTGAGGGTATCTAATTAGCTTAGAGATCTAATGATTCCAAGTGGAATCACTTAAAATGATAGAATGCACACTAAGCAATGTCTTTAGCAAGTAGAAGCTTACCCCTGATATTTTAGGAACTCTACAGAGTATGACTAGTGACCATTTGAGATGATTTTCTCCCAATTGGCTGAATGAAACTTCTTCAAACTTTGATACTTGTAGTAGACTTTGAGCTCGTTCCAATGAGCTATAGATCATTGAAAATGAGGGAGAGATCACTGAAATATGAGCAAGACAAGTACACTGTTGAGTGACAATGACAGAGAGACCAATAGAGATGATCAATAATATAATGTATTATAGGACAATGTTGTACATGATCATTGGCATGAATATGATGCCCAATGATAGTTCTAAGAGTGGGCTATAAGGCCACTCAAAATATACAAATGATCAGTAAAAAGCTCAGTAATGGGGCACATAAAGCTGCAAGTTTTCAACTATCTTATATAGTAACTTTTCTCCAAGTTTGAATTTTGAAACTCAAATAGAGCTCCACCTAAAAAGGTTCCTCTAAGTTAGGAATGATTCTTCTAAGTGAGATTTGTAGCTTTTACTTCTCCAAACTCCACGAACCAGATGGGATTCCAATATGCTCTCTATGATTTATCTTTTACAAGAAGTAAATGATCAAACTTTACAAGCAATGGGTCATGTAGTCCTTCAATCATTTATACATAGCTCCTTCCAATTCCTAGCCAAGTGTGAAGGCTTGGTATTTGCTCCAACATTCTGTGCCCAAGCTTGTAACTAGGAAGGTGAAGGAATCAGAGACAAATGTAGAAGTTGCAACAGTGGCTTCTACAATCGTGGTGGCGGTAGTCGTCACAGTAGTGGGCATGGTGGTCTCTGCTTGTGAAACTTCAGGGAGTGTGGCTGAGCGGCTTAGGTGAACACGGAGAGGGGGAATCCTTGGTTGTGGTTGAACTGGAGATTGTTGGGGCAAGGTTTCAGGTGTAGGCTGAGGTGATTGAGACACCAACACTTGTAGGCATGGAATGGTGCCACGCATGTGCTTGACTCAACGCGGTTTGGGGGGTCTCGTGGTCTTCTTGGAACCTTTATATTGTTTCAATTGCTCAGTTGGTAGTGCTTTCTCTATAGTAATATCATAGGCCAAACATATGTATATGATGTGTGTGAGAGCACAACATCCATGAACAACCTTCTTCTTCTCCCATCGATGTCCGGCCAATACAAGTTGATCCTGAATATAGGTGGTAATGTCAATTGTCTGAGGCCTTGTGGTGGCCAAATACAAACCAAACCAAAGACACTTGTGTGGGATCGTGAATCGCTCCTGTGCTGGGAAGGCAAAGCACTGTAGACAGATTCTGAGCAAAGTGGTTAACTGAGGGGTGATGGCTGAAATGGCGGGCCATTTAACAACATTACTTTGCTTCATTGGTTCTGGGATGAGATGCTCCTTCTCAATGGGCATATGAGTACCGTGAATTTTAAGCACAGTCTTGATTAAATCCAGAGACAATGTAAACTTCTTGAAAGGTGGGTTATTCACCAAGGATGGTAATATGAAAACAGGGTCCAATTCCTTACACTCCTGCTCTCTAATAGAGGCCACTAAATAATAACACCAATAAAAATCCGGTTTCGAGAGTTCCACACTGAAATAATTTGCAAATCCTGCCCTCTGCCATATAGGTTGAAGATCTTCGCTATTCTGGAGGTTCTCGAATTCTTGTGAGAAGAATTGGTAGCATCTCCAAACAATGGTACCATACATTAGGTTAGCTTTATATATGAATTCTGCCTCTTCCAGGGGTCTTGCAAGCCCTTGGAACCAGTGTGCCTTGCTGCTCACCCTTTTTGTCTGTCCTTGAGGAGGGTCTTCAATGGGCATCAGTCCTATAAAACCCTGGAACTCCTCCAAGATAGCCTTAGGTAAGATCTCAAATGGAAGAGTCGAGAAATCCACAACTGGCTGCCCGAGCATTGCACTTATCGAACCTTCTGATTGCATGATGGAAAGCTGGTGTGACCGACCTAAGCTAAAGTGAAGAGGAAAACACATTAGTAATGGAAAATAATTTAGATCCCAAGAAGATGAGACCTCCATTCCTTTCCACCACCAACATGCTTCCTGTGCAATGTGTGATTTTAACGATGTGATCAGTGCATGCTTGACTGTGAGTGGGAGTGTGTGAGGTGCATGGCTTTACAATTGATTTCGAATGAGTACTACCTATAGAGTTAGTGTATGTTACAAGTACAATGGTGATATGAAGTTGTCTGATTGGATCTACATGTAGTGGTTAATAAGAGTGTTAGTTCCACTAAGTCGATGGTCATAATGAGCTGGGTCGAGAGTCATTGTGATTACAAAAGGCTTAGGGATCCATTTCTATGTCACACCGGGGGTTAGAAGACCTGAAGTGTTATTTACAAAAGAAGGTGTGTAGGGTTTTCTAGTAGTCTCATAAAAGGTCTTCTTAGAGCTGACTAAGGTGGAAGCATAAACTAAGCACTTTTTAGGTATCCAGGGCTAGCATTCCCGTTTCCCCCGCCATTAACCTTCTCACCTATCTCACCTCCCCGACCTACCGTATTTCCACTTTCCCCTTTCCACCAAGGAGTACAAGAGACCCCAACTATAAATTATTCTGCCACTTTTGTAAATCCTGTTTTCACACTCACACACACACACCTACTATCACTCCACTATTCATGGTCACTGCACTTGACACCACGTCTAGTGACATGGATATATTACCACCCACTGCACCACCACTCACTTCATTCATGGCACAACTATATTTAGGCACCTCACTTTTTTCCACAATAACCACTGTGTCCACTTTCCCATCCCCATTTCCCTTTTCCCTTGCATCAACACCCACACCCACCGCACCTTCACTTAGCACACCATTAATATTATCACCCACTATAGAGATTGCATTTTTTCAGATGTTCACATGCATGACACAAGTAAGAGATGAGTTTGCATCTCTTGGCAATAGTTACCAGACGTTGCAGCAGACAACGAACGATTTACAGTTGCAGCTCAGTTCACTATCAATAGAGAATGCATCGCTTAACACCCACTACCAAGAGCTACGCCAGGCCTACCACAAGCTAGAACTCGAAAGTGAATAAAAGACAAAAGAGGCCGTCACAAATATTGATAACTTGTTAAGGGCCCAAACTATTCGAAACGCAATGCTAACTAGAAACATGGGCTTACTCAGACGACACTTGGCAGTAGCTAAAGAAGAGAACCAATGCCTCCAGGACCAGAACAGAGAGAACCTAAAAGCTGCTCTAGATCAATCGGACGAACCCGTGAGTCCCAACCGTTTCAAAGCCGTGCCCTCATAATCCATGAAGATGTTATTAGAGGATCACGTCAGATTACTCAAAGAATATGAAACCATGAACGAGGAATATCAGAAGCTGAACAAAGACCACAAACTGCTCCAATTAAGAGCACCTGTACAAAAAGTAGCACTAACTCCTGCGGCCACACCTCTTGAAATCATAGAGGAACTCAACGCTCTATGTGCCTAGGTAGTAACTCTTCAAACACAGATAGCAGCATATGAAGCACCCCCTAGGCCAGACTCCCCATCGGAACTACCAGCGGATGAAGAAACAATGACTATTCCGATGGAGGATACTTTTGAAGAAGCATACAAACCCCAACCAATCCCAGGCGGACGAGTCACGACCGAAGGCCAGATGACTTTTGAACTTCCTACTCCCGCATGGATGAAGACGATTGAAGAACTTGGAAGAACCCACTCAGCAAGGGTAGAAGCACAGTTACACGCAATGGCAATGATAGAAGAACGAATTTTGCAATCCCCGTATTTTGCTCACTTAGCCCCTCGCAGATATATATCAGGGCATGAGCTACAATACAAGCCATATTTTATGTTAATGGCAGAATATCAGCTGGCCATCGAGAAGGAAACAGGCAAGAAACCCTCCCACACAACTCAGTTTGAGTCTAACGATTTATCACCAGACACGTAGAGCGGAGAAATATATCAACCAACTTGGCGCAAGGATTTATTACAAGAATATCCGGAGATGATGAGCACATGGGCCAAGGCACCTCTACACTTAAAGTATAACCCATGTTGGGGACCCATGCCGACACATCGCTCCTGGAAGGCATTCGCAATATTAAGGTACAGAACAACAAGCAATGCCAAGACTGGTTAAATTACTTGTACTTCACTCCACCCCGCGGACCAACCACAGTTGGCTATATGATGGCCACGATTCACCACTGGCTCCCTCGCTTACGACAAATGGATGATGTAGCAGCGCATATGACTGTCAAGTTATTTGACATGATGCAAGTAGTATTCAAAGTCTTTCGTCGTGTCAAGGCACCACATGTAAACACCTCGGGATTTGAGCATGGCAATCAAGATTTAGCTTATGACATGAGTACAACACCATCGCTCCGGGTGTGTTATGCTTGGAATTGTTGCATCAAATACTTACCGGCATGCTACAAAATGACGTTCGAAGAAATGTTCACTACCGGTTTTTGGGAGTATCACTCAGAGGTGTTCATAAGCAGGCCTACACATCTACTCCAATTATTCACCTGTGAACAACTAGTGTACTCCACACATTACAGACTCCCGCCACCAGAGAAACCTCAACCCATTGATTGGGAGAAGCTTGAAGCCGATCTTGCCAGAGGTATCCGCATTTCAGAACACACCCTCGCTCATGATCTACTACAGAACTATATCCGACACACCCCACAACAAGGTTCTGTCAAGGACGACAGAAGCGAGAGGGAGGGAGGTGTTGGCAGTAGCTAGATGCATAGACGACGCAGAAGCATGTAAAGACAGAGCACAATGAAGTAGCAGGGAGTCAGTCGGATCATTTTTTCAAACAAATATGTTTTAAAATACTTTTTCAAACACTCAACAGTGATTTTCATCACTTTCGTACTATATGTAACATAGAAAAACCCTCTTTGTAACTTGTAGCTCCATTTTGTGCAAGCCGAGGAGTTCTCAAGCTTGAGGAGCTTAGGTAGAATGAGCCTAACAATTTTGGCTATTTTTAGACACCGTTTACCCTTTCAAATAGCACTGAGAACCTATTTTCTAGCTATGCCATTCATTAGATGTGAAACCGGTCAAAACTAGTCTAGAATCTATAAAAAGAGCTAAAGAGCTCATTTTTGAGGTTGGTTAATGTGAGCTTAGAGCTATTTTGAGCTTGTAATTGAGATCTTGAGTAATAGATTCTATTTTCCTACCTTCCATTGTGTCTTGCTTGTCTCTTACATGTGTGTGTGTATGTGTGTGTGCATCTCTATGCTTCTCACCTTCACTCTCACTACATCTCACATTCACGATCTTCATATCACTCCTATCTCTTCTACGGATTGACATTAAAGAGGTGGAGCTTCTTAACGTGGTACTTACCATTGTGCTAGAGCAACAAGGGGCATCTCATCCCTGCATATGGGATACCGAGTCCTTTGACATACATCACATTGTTTGACATAGGTGTGGGCATCCATATGCAGAGTGGGCCACCATAATCCTGAAAATAATATGGCCTTGACAATGCAATCGGATCCAAAATGGCCTCCTGCTGCACCTTGGTATGCATCTTCCAATAGGTTAAGATATTTTCTTTCATGCACACATATCCTCAGATAACCGTCTCGTCCACGCTTATACAAGCTATCACCAATGAATTTGTATTCTAAGGCCTCTTGTTCCAAGTTGCATCTACAGGCTACAGTCATGTCCTTTAGAAAGATCTATGTCCTTAAGTAAGTCACTAAAGGTTCACTCCAATCTGGTGTTAGGGTCACTTGGTACAAAGTGGCATGTTCTATTGGGGGTCTATTACTGCACTTAGGACATTCTTCACACAGTCATTGGACATCTTTTTCCATTGATGGCCAATACACACCTAACCTTTCTAAGTTTGATAGCGTCACTTGTCTAGAATGGTGTTGCTCCAATGCACCTACATGTGCTAATCGCAACCAATTGTTGTACTCCTGTTCTTCTACACAACAGGAAAGGATATTGTGAAGATCTTGCTTATAAATACTTCCTGCGAGAAGTTGATATCTCTCTGCTCTCACTACCTCTTTCTCTTGGGTTTTTACTCAAGGGTTCTTAGGTCCGTATGTTAGTACTGGAACTAACGACTTGGCCCATTCAGGGACAATATCAACATTGAAGAGATATGCATATGGTAGCTCATCTGCTACCCCAGTAGCCACTTCTCCTGAAGTTATCCGAGAGAGGTGGTCCGCTCTTAAGTGTGTTTTCCCCTTTTTGACTACAACTTCAAAATCATACTCCATCAAGAGTAAAAACCAACGTATCAATCCACCGGTGTTGCATGGTTTGTTGACCAAATACAAGAGAGCATGGTGGTCAATAAAGAATTTAAACTTATTTGCCAACAAATACTGGTGAAACTTCTTCACTGCGTAGACCATTTCTAGTCCATCTCATTCAGTAATGGTGTAATTTCTTTCCGCAGCATTCAACTGCCTACTGGCATATGCGATTGGTAAATCTATATTTCCCTCCTCTATGAGTTGTGCCAACACACATCCTATGGCATGATTAGAGGCATCTACATGTACATGAAAAGGTTTGTTCCATTTAGGCACCGCCAGAATAGGTGCAACACACAATCATTGTTTAAGCTCACTAAAGGAACTCTCACATTCTTCTGTCCACTCAAAATTGGTTAGCAAGTTGTAGAGTGGTTTAGCAATGATTGCATACATATGTATGAATCATCGATAATAACCGCAATGACCCATAAACGCTTGTACTTTATGGCTGAGTATCTTGCCTTGTCTGACCATCAAAACACACGTTTTTGGATTTAAACAGACTTGATATTCCCTACACTTTTCGAAGATGCATTTGAGCTCAGGGATATGCTGTGTTCTAAGTACTGAGTGAGCACATAGGTCATCCACATACACTTCTAGGTTCTTTCTTAAAAATTCTTTGAACACATGGCACATCAACCTTTGGAAAGTTGCAGGTGCGTTTGTTAGCCCAAAAGGCATTACGCAAAATGCAAAGATATCCCACTCTGTGGCAAATGCCATCTTGTGTTGGTCCTTAGGGGCAATGGCAACTTGGTTATAGCCTAAGGATCCATCAAGGAAGTTGTACACTTCCTTGCCTATGAATCTTTCCAACAGGTGTTTTGTAATGGGTTGAGGATAACTATCCCTAATTGTGGCAGCATTGATCTTCTTTAGATTAATGTGCACTCTCAATGGACCATTCTTCTTAGGCATGACCACAATGGGCGAAACCCATTTGGTGTGTTCTATTTCATAAATGAATCCAACTTCTATGAGTCTGTCTATTTCTTCTTTGATTTTCAATGCATAATTGTCATTATACATATAGGGCTTTTGCTTAGTGGGCCTTGCCTTGGTGTTCATGGGTATCCTATGGGGCCATATGGCAGGATCTACCCCTTTCAAATCTTTGTAACTCCAAGCAAACACATTTCTATACCTCTTCAATAGAGCGATCAAATTTCTTCCTCCTCGTCAGTCAAATCATGTCCTATATACATGCATCGTTCTTCTCCTTCCTCGATTGCCACTATGTCTTTCTTTATGGCTTCCTTATTGTCATAGGCTTCTCCTAAATTTTTGTGTCTTTTGGGCATCCAGATCATGATTTTTTGGTCTTCCATGGCATATTTCCTAAAGTTTTCTCGCACTTCCATCATGGGTTCTTCCTTAGTTTTCACACTCTTTTTCTTCTTCACCTTTTGATCTCGTTGACTAGATCCTGAATTTTCCTTTTCCTTCCTAGGGGTGGTGAGTTCTGGAGACATGGCTTTTACCCAGTTTAGGAATTCCTCTTCTGATTAACATTCAAGTATATCCAAATCTACTTCCCATTCCACATTGTTCACTTGCTTACTATTATCCGAGATTTCTTCTTTAGGATTATCCTCTTTTGTTTTCTCTCTTACGAGGTCTACAATGAAGATGGATATATCATATCCGTCTTTGTCCCAATGGGGGGGTCCATTGTTCTTTGTTAATTGCAATATCCATAGTCGCTAAGACCTCTGCCCAACCATGGGGTTCAAATTCCTCATGTGGAAATCCTACTAGGGCATATGCTAGATCCTCAATGGGTTTAGATGGGTATCCTACTCTTGATGTCCTTGCTGTAGCACACTCCTCTTCCTTGGCTGTGATTTTACACATCCACAGGTATGTATTCTCATGTAACCAAGATGGATCTGATGTTAAGGAATGTATGGATTCCTTCTCCTCTTTGTTTCTATGTACCGTGTTCCATTGCAAAGGTGGTACATCCCTATGTGAATAGTCTGTGAGGTTCACTTTTGTGGTTACTCCTAGGTGTTGTAGGTACAAAGAGTTGGTTCCTCAATCTTGTACAACCTGTAACTGTTGCATAAAAGGTCTACCTAAGAGCATCTCATATGCTTGGTTCTTTCCAAAATCGCATATTGCAAAGGTGTGATCAAATTCTACTTCGCAAGTGGATAGAGTAATTCTTTCCAAAAATCCTAAGGGTCTTTCTATGTGTCCATTTGCCATTTGTGGTTTCATCCTAGTAGGTCTAAGGGCTCGGTTTCCCCAATGTTTCCACAGTGAAGTGGTTGTGATGGCTACTCCTGCACCTGTATCTAGAATGGCTTTGGTAGTGTGACCCTTGTACGTAATGGGCAAATAAGTATTACCTTCCTCGCCCTCACTCACATCACTGTTGGAGCAGGACAATCAACAATTGGTGATTATATGAAGCCTAGAAATAAAGATATGAAGAAAAGATTGAAGTCCAACTTCATGAAGTGAAGTGAAGGTTCAGGAAGAAAAGTTCTTTAAACATATGTACATTAGTTTTGTAAATACTTCAATATACTTGAAGTAATGACGAATCAATACTCATATGTATATATATGTACATATATATATATATATACATACACACATATATATATATATATATATATATATATATATATATATATATATATATATATATATATATATATATATATATATATATATATATATATATATATATATATATATATATATATATATATATATATATATATATATATATACGTGTATATGATCGTTTTAGAAGTGAGAGATGAAGTATAGATGAAAAAGAGATGCATAGATGATGAGTATTGTGTGTATCATCCATCAAATGTATGAAGAGTTGAATAGGAAGAATGTTCAGAGAATTGCGCATCGATCTTTTCTCTAGTTCTCCTTTTGTGTTTGATTTTATCAAAACTCCTTTTGTATACATCTACTTCCATATTTAATCTATCTATGGTTAAAGTTTAAGAGTCTAATTGCAAACAGGCTGAGAGAATTTTTTGTAGGAACATCTATATGTGAGAAAGTGTTGAGTAGCTTCTGAAACAGGTGCAATTTCGATGGTCAAAGAAATGGTCAGTTCTCAATGCACAGTGTAAAGTTTTACACAAAAAAGGAGTCAAAATCTAAGTTGGAAGGTAAGCCATCTATGGCTAAAAGCATTTGCTTAAAGGGGTTCTACTTTGGGAGAACCATGTGTTAGAAGTTGCAGGTGTCAAAGTCGACTCTATAAGAAGGCAGTTTCAGACATAGGTAGTTTGTTTGGACCATTTATCATCATCTACTTAAGCTTTTGAAGTGTTTTAACTTGCAGGAGGTGCGCAAACTCTAGGCAACACATTCTACAAAGTTTCATCAGAAACGTTACGCAAACGATTAATCAATGAGTCAATAATGTGCAGCAGACTTTTATGTGAAATGACTTTCTTCACAGTTAGCTAAAATTTTGACAGTTTGGTGCTTGTCTTGCAAAATTGGCTGGAGTTTAAAGTTATTCTTGATATAGGGGTGGTCTAACATCAAGAATAATTTGTTCTTTTTTAGATTAACATTCTCCATCAGTGGTCTCAGAGCAGGAAGTATCAAAATTGAGGAAAGGAAGACCTCGACTGCTACAGATATACAAATTTCACACCTTGAAGGTTCAAAAGGATAAAGTGTGGAAGAAAGACTGAAGGAAGACACATAAAAGCTATCAAAAGGATCAGAAGGAGCAACATTCGAAGTTAAGGTACATTCATTCCTTATAAGGATTAAAGATTTGATAGTACATGTGAAGAAAGGATGGGAGATAGTCTCCAAATTGAGAAGTTGGATAGAGAGAACTGTCCAGCTTGGTCTAAGAGAATGGAAGCTCATCTTATGAGCAAAGATCTGATGGGATACATCACAGGAGAGGAAGAAAAGCCAGAGTTTAAAGATCCTAGTGTTCCAACTAGGGAGGAGCTTGTAGATATAAAGATTTGGATGAAGAAGGATGCTCAAGCAAGGAGCATAATCTACATGGCAGTGATTGATTATTTGCTTCCTCATATCAGAGGACTTGAAAGTGCAAGTGACATATGGAATGCTTTGGAAGAGCATTTTCAGAATACAACCAAATCAAGGAAAGCTTCATTATGGGCAGAGTTTACTACATTTAAGAAGAAGGCTTCACAATCAATATCTGATTATGTAACAAAGATGAAAGACATTGCTGATTCTTTAGGTGCAGTTGATGAAGATATTGAAGAAGATAAGTTGGTAAGACAAATTCTCACAGGGCTAAGAGGAGATGAGAAGTGGAAGCCTTTTATTTAGTCTACAGAACTTTCATTAGATCATTTCACTCCTGATTTGAATCAATTGCTAGGACATATGCTAACTTTTGAGAATGATATCAAAGGAGATGTTGATAAGAGTGCAGGTCATGCAATGTATTCTAAAGACAAGAAGAAAGCTAGCAAAGGAAAGCAACGATCAGTTGAAGATGAAGGTACTCCAAGTCAAGCAAACTTCCTAAGAGGAAGAGGAAGTGGCAGAAGTAGAGAAAGAGGCAGAAATAACAAAGATAATGTTAGAGCTTGTTGGATATGTGGTAAGACCAATCATCTATCTCATGATTGTTGGCATAATAATCAAAGCAATGGTAATTTTAATCAGAACTTTAATCAAAGAGGAAGAGGTGGCAGATATCAGAGAGGATACTTCAGAGGTAGAGGTGGTAGGAATTCTTTTGGAAGAAGTGGAGGAGAAAACTTCCAAAATAAATCCTACAATAACACCTACTATAATTATGCATCAGATCACAAAGAATATTCAACTCTTATTATGAATGCAACATGTGAAGCCTCACATGAAGACATGAGAGTATTTTATATTCTCAGGATGTAGCAATCATCTGAGTGGAAACATTGCTTTGATGACTGATCTAGATCATAAGGCAATCAATCACACAGTTCAAACATGTGATAATACAAAGCACAAAGTAAAGTCAATTGGTTCAGTTAAAGCCAAAGATGGAAGTACTCTCTTGAGTAAGGTTCTGTATGTGCCTACAATTCCAAAGAACTTGATTACTGTAGGACAAATTGTGGAAAAAGTATATGAGGTAAGGTTCACTAATGATGGAGTTTATGTTGAAGACGCTAGTCAAGGGTATAAACAAATTGTTATAGGAAAGTATGAAGGAAGGCTCTTCACATTAAAGATACAAGGTAATGTTGGACATGCTATGTTTATATATGGAGAGCAAAAGGTGTCTGAATTGGATCTTTGGCATAAAAGACTTGGACACTTTAATGAAAGAAGTATCAAAGAAATGATTAACAATGGTTCAGTGCTTGGATTGCCTAATGTTGCAGGTCAACACATGACATACAGATGTGAAGCATGTCAGTTAGGTAAGGCTCATAAGCAATCATATAATAAGCATGGTTTTATGTATTCAGAAAGACTTGAATTGGTACATACAGATGTGTGGGGTCCTTCAAAGGACTTCAGTATAAATGGTTCAAGATATTATGTCATATATGTTGATGATGCTACCAGGTGGATCACAATCTATGTGATCAAAGACAAGTCAGAAGTGTTTAATACATTTAAACACTATCATGCATATGCAGAAAGAATTACAGGTCAAAAATTGAAGAGGCTAAGGTCAGATGGAGGGGGAGAGTATTTCTCTAATGAGTTCAATGATTATTTGTGGAATGCAGGTATGAAGAGAGAGGTTACTTGCGGGTACTCTCCTCAACAAAATGGGGTAGCAGAGAGAAGAAATAGAACTCTTGTTGAGTTTGCAAGATCAATGATGAAGGAGAAAAATTGTCCTAATTATTTGTGGGCTGAGGCTATAAACACAGCCACATATTTGGTCAATAGGTTACTGTTGGAGCAGAACAATCAACAATTAGTGATTACATAAAGTCCAGAAGTGGAAAGATGAATGAAAGATTGAAGATCGGTTTCAAGGGAAAGAGGAGATTCGGAAACAAAGTTCTTTTGTACATTGCTCTTGTAAATATTTCAATGTATTTGGAAAATTGACGAGTTAGACTCGTATATATATATAGATACCTGTTCATAGTCGAGAGGGAGAAATATAGAAGAGATAGAGAAGACAATAGATGAGAAGAATAGAAGAATAGGAGAGAATAAGATGAACATTATGCATGTCATCCATCAGATGTATGAAGATTTATGAGAAGAAACAATTTTCAGAGAATTGCGCGTCGATCTTTTCTCTGATTCTCCTTCTATGTTGAATCTTTTGAGAAATCATTTTGTACATGTCTAAATCCATAGTTAATCCATCTATGGTTAAAGTTTGAGAGTCCAACTGCAAACAGGCTGAGAGAATTTTGAATAGGAACATTCATATGTAAGAAAGTTCTGAGTGACTTCTGAAACAGGCGCAGATTCGATGGTCAAAGAAATGGATTGTGCTCAATGCACACTGTAACGTTTTACACAAATGAGGACTCAAAATTTAAGTTGAGAGGTAAGCCATCTATGGCTGAAAGCATTTGATTAAACGGACTATAATTTGGGAGAACCATAGCTTAGAAGTTAAAGGTGTCAAAGTCGTCATTACAGAGAGACAATTTCAGACATAGGTAAATTGTTTGAGTCATTTCTCACAATATACTCAAGCATTTGAGGAGTTTTAACTAGGAGAAGATGCGCAATCTCTAGGTGACACATTGTACAAAGTTTTATAAAAAACTTTACATGAATGATCAGTCAATGAATGATTAATGTGCAGCAGACTTTTTCTAAGAAGTGATTTTTCACAGTTGATCAATTTCTTGATAGTTTGGTGATTGCCTTTTAAAATTAAGAAGAGTCTGAAGCTATTCTTGATATAGAGGTAATCTAACATCAAGGATAGCTTGTTCTTTTGGAGATTTACACTCTCCATCAGTGGTATCAGAGCAGGTTGTATCAAAATTGAGGAAAGGAAGACTCTGACTATTGCAGACATACAAACTTTACATCTCGAAGGATCAAAAGGATAAAGTGTGAAGAAAGATTGAAGGAAGACACATAAAGGTTGTCAAAAGGATCAGAAGGAGCAACATTCGAAGCTAAGGTACATTCATTCTTTATAAGGACTAAAGATTTGAGACTACAGGTGAAGCAAGGATGGGAGATAGTCTCCAAATTGAAAAGTTGGATAGAGAAAATTATCCAGCTTGGTCTATGAGAATGGAAGCTCATCTTATGAGCAAAGATCTGATGGGATATATCACAGGAGAGGAAGAAAAGCCAGAGTTCAGAGATCCTAGTGTTCCAACTAGGGAGGAGCTAGCAGATGTAAAGATTTGGATGAAGAAGGATGCTCAAGCAAGGAGCATAATCTACATGGCAGTGAATCTTTATTTGCTTCCTCATATTAGAGGACTTGAAAGTGCAAGTGACATTTGGAATGCTTTGGAAGAGCATTTTGAGAATACAGCTAAATCAAGGAAAGCTTCATTATGGGCAGAGTTCACTACCTTCAAGAAGAAGGCTTCACAATCAATATATGATTATGTGACAAAGATGAAGGACATTGCAGATTCTTTAGGTGCAGTGGGTGAAGATATTGAAGAAGATAAATTGGTAAGACAAATTCTCACAGGGCTAAGAGGAGATGAGAAGTGGAAGCCTTTTATTTTTTCTACAGAACTTTCATTAGATCATTTCACTCCTGATCTAAATCAATTGTTAGGACATATGCTAACTTTTGAGAATGATATCAAAGGAGATGTTGATAAGAGTGCAGGTCATGCAATGTATTCTAAAGACAAGAAGAAAGCTAGCAAAGGAAATCAACAATCAGTTGAAGATGAAGGTACTCCAAGCCAAGCAAACTTCCTAAGAGGAAGAGGAAGTGGCAGAAGTGGAGGAAGAGGCAGAAATAACAAAGATAATGTCAGAGCTTGTTGGATATGTGGTAAGACCAATCATCTATCTCATGATTGTTGGCACAACAATCAAAGCAATGGTAATTTTAATCAGAATTTTAATCAAAGAGGAAGAGGTGGCAGATATCAAAGAGGAAACTTCAGAGGTAGAGGTGGTAGGAATTTTTTTGGAAGAGGTGGAGGAAGAAACTTCCAAAATCAATCATATAATAACACCTACTACAATTATGCATCAGATCAGAAAGAAGATTCAACTCTTATTATGAATGCAACATGTGAAGCCTCACATGAAGACATGAGAGTATTTTATATTGACTCAGGATGTAGCAACCATCTGAGTGGAAACATTGCCTTGATGACTGATCTAGATTATAATGCAATTAATCATACAGTCCAAAGAGGTGATAATACAAAGCCCAAGGTAAAGTCAATTGGTTCAGTCAAAGCCAAAGATGGAAGCACTCTCTTGAGTAAGGTTCTGTATGTTCCTACAATTCCTAAAAATCTGATAAGTGTAGGACAAATTGTGGAAAAAGGATATGAGGTAAGGTTCACTAATGATGGAGTTTATGTTGAAGACCCTAGTCAAGGGTATAAACAGATTGTTACAGGGAAGAAGGAAGGAAGGCTCTTCACATTAAAGGTACAAGGAAATATTGGACATGCTATGTTTGCGTATGGAGAGCAAAAGGTGTCAGAATTGGATCTTTGGCACGAAAGACTTGGACACTTTAATGAGAGAGGTATCAAAGAAATGATAAACAATGGTTCAGTACTTGGATTGCCTAACATTGCAGGTCAACACATGACATACAGATGTGAAGCATGTCAGTTAGGTAAGGCTCATAAGCAATCATACAATAAGCATGGTTTTATGTATTCAGAAAGACTTGAATTGGTACATACAGATGTGTGGGGTCCTTCAAAGGATTTTAGTATAAATGGTTCAAGATAATATGTTATATATGTTGATGATGCTACCAGGTGGATCACAATCTATGTGATCAAAGACAAATCAGAAGTGTTTAATACATTTAAACACTATCATGCATATGCAGAAAGAATTACAGGTCAAAAATTGAAGAGGTTAAGGTCAGATGGAGGGGGAGAGTATTTCTCTAATGAGTTTAGTGATTACTTGTGGAATGCAGGTATAAAGAGGGAAATTACTTGCAAGTAATCTCCTCAACAAAATGGGGTAGCAGAAAGAAGAAATAGGAAACTTGTTGAATTTGCAAGATCCATGTTGAAAGAGAAAAATTGCCCAAATTATTTGTGGGATGAGGCTGTAAACATAGCCACATATTTGGTTAATAGGTTTCCTTGTAAAGCTTTGCAGGGTATGACACCATATGAAGCTTGGTGGGGTAAGAGGCCTACCTTGGATCATTGTAAAATATTTGGATGCCTGGCATATGCATATGTGCCATCTCAATTGAGGCATAAGTTGGAGCCTAAAGCAGAAAAGTATGTATTCATTGGTTATGATGACAAGCAGTTGGGTTATAGATTGTGGAGTCCATCCACAAAACAATTCCTTGTGTCCAAGGATGTTACATTTGATGAGCAAAGTACTTGGTATGCAGGTACATCTAATGTGTATGCAGAAGTTGAAGAAATTATGAATCAAAAGAAAGGTAAAACAAAGGTTCAGATATTTGATGAAGAAGAGAAAAATGAAATACAGGTTGAAGGTGAAGAAGTGCCAAGGTTTGATCCAGAATGTGATGAACCAGAAACCTCAAGGAGTGGAGAACTCAGGAGGTCTACAAGGCACAAATGGCAACCTACAAGGTATAGCTATGATACTTTATTCTCGACTACTAAGGATTATGCTTACATGATAAAAGCAGATGAAGATCCATCTACATATGATGAAGCCAAAGGGAAGAAGAATTGGGAAGAAGCTATGCAAGAGGAGTATGATGCATTGATGGAAAATCAGACATGGGATCTGGTTCCTAAACCTAATAGCCAGAAAATCATTGGATGTAAGTGGGTTTACAAAACAAAAAGATTTGCAGATGGAAGTGTGTCTAGGTACAAAGCCAGACTTGTTGTGAAGGGATATGCACAGACATATGGAGTGGACTATGATGAGACTTATAGTCTTGTGGCAAAGATGACAACCATCAGAACACTCATAGCAGTTGCTGCTTGCAAAGGTTGGAAATTATCTCAATTAGATGTTAAAAATGCTTTTTTGAATGGTTACGTTTCAGATGAAGTTTACATAGAGCAACCAGAAGGGTTCAAAGATCAAGTGTATCCAAATTATGTGTGTAAGCTCAAGAGAGCTTTGTATGGATTGAAGCAGGCCCCAAGGGCATGGAATTATAGGCTTGTAAAGTTCTTGAAGGAACTTGGATTTCAAGCATCAAAGGCAGATAGTAGCTTGCTAGTCAAAGCAAGTGAAGATGGATTTATTTATGTTTGTATTTATGTTGATGACATAATACTTATAGGAACAGATGATAAAGGCATACAAATGATTAAGAAACAGATGGAGAAAGAGTTCAAAATCAGTGATTTGGGAAATTTGTCATTCTTCTTGGGAATGGAGATTTCATATACTCAACATGGAGTATATGTAACTCAAGAAAGGTATCTGAAAAATTTGCTAACCAAATTTAAAATGGAAGATTGCAGGATAGCACCAACTCCAATGGAAGTAAATCATAGATTGACTAAATATTGGAGGAGAAGAATTCAAAGATATGAAGCTCTATCAGAGTTTGGTGGGTAGCTTGATTTATGCTACATTAACAAGGCCTGATTTGTCATATGCAGTTGGAGTTCTATCATGCATTGTCCTAGAAAGGAACATTGGATTGCAGGACAAAGAGTACTTAGGTACATCAAGGGTACACTCAAAGAAGGGTTGTATTATGGGTTTACTTCAGATACAAGAGTCAAAATATATAGTGATGCAGATTGGGCAGGTAATTTGGATGATAGAAGATCAACACATGGATATTTGTGTTATGTGGGAGATAAGCTAATCTCATGGTGTTCTAAGAAGCAACATACAGTTTCTCTATCATCCACAAAAGCAGAATACAAAGGCATGGTGGAAGCTGCAAAGGAAATAATATGGATAAAGACACATATGAAGAGTTTTGATGTTATTCAAAGTACTCCTATCATTTGTGGAGACAATATGAGTTCTTTATACTTGGCAGCAAATCCTGTGTTTCATGCTAGAACTAAACATATTGAAATTCAGTATCATTTTTTGAGAGAAAAGGTTATTGATAAAGAAATTGAAATCATGCATACCCCTACAAAGGATCAACTTGCAGATATGATGACAAAAAGTTTGGATGGGCCAAAGTTGCAGAGGTTTAAAGATATGGAAGGAATAAAGAAGATGCAGGTAATCACAATTGATGATTGAGGGGGAGCTGTTGGAGCAGAACAATCAACAATTAGTGATTACATAAAGTCCAGAAGTGGAAAGATGAATGAAAGATTGAAGATCAGTTTCAAGGGAAAGAGGAGATTCAGAAACAAAGTTCTTTTGTACATTACTCTTGTAAATATTTCAATGTATTTGGAAAATTGACGAGTTAGACTCGTATATATATATAGATACATGTTCATAGTCGAGAGAGAGAAATATAGAAGAGATAGAGAAGACAATAGATGAGAAGAATAGAAGAATAGGAGAGAATGAGATGAACATTATGCATGCCATCCATCAGATGTATGAAGATTTATGAGAAGAAAAAATTTTCAGAGAATTGGGCGTCGATCTTTTCTCTGATTCTCCCTCTATGTTTAATCTTTTGAGAAATCATTTTGTACATGTCTAAATCCATAGTTAATCCATCTATGGTTAAAGTTTGAGAGTCCAATTGCAAACAGGCTGAGAGAATTTTGAATAGGAACATTCATATGTAAGAAAGTTCTGAGTGACTTCTGAAACAGGCACAGATTTGATGGTCAAAGAAATGGACAGTGCTCAATGCACAGTGTAAAGTTTTACACAAATGAGGACTCAAAATTTAAGTTGAGAGGTAACCCATCTATGGCTAAAAGCATTTGATTAAACGGACTATAATTTGGGAGAACCATAGCTTAGAAGTTACAGGTGTCAAAGTCGTCATTACAGAGAGACAGTTTCAGACATAGGTAAATTGTTTGAGTCATTTCTCACAATCTACTCAAGCATTTGAAGAGTTTTAACTTGGAGAAGATGTGCAATCTCTAGGCAACACATTCTAAAAAGTTTTATAAAAAACTTTACATGAATGATCAGTCAATGAATGATTAATGTGCAACAGACTTTTTCTAAGAAGTGATTTTTCACAGTTGATCAATTTCTTGATAGTTTGGTGATTGTCTTTTAAAATTAAGAGGATTCTGAAGCTATTCTTGATATATAGGTGATCTAACATCAAGGATAGCTTGTTCTTTTGGAGATTTACACTCTCCATCAGTTACCATGTAAAGCTTTGCAAGGTATGACACCATATGAAGCTTGGCGGGGTAAGAGACCTACCTTGGATCATTGTAAAATATTTGGATGCTTGGCATATGCATATGTGCCATCTCAATTGAGGCATAAATTGGAACCTAAAGCAGAGAATTATGTATTCATTGGTTATGATGACAAGCAGATGGGTTATAGGTTGTGGAGTCCATCCACAAAGCAATTCCTTGTGTCTAAGGATGTTACATTTGATGAGCAAGGTACTTGGTATGCAGGTATACTTAATGTTCATGCAGATGTTGAAGAAGTTGTGAATCAAAAGAAAGGTAAATCAAAGGTTCAGATATTTGATGAAGAGGAGAACAATGAAGTACAGGTTGAAGTTGAAGAAGTGCCAAGGTTTGATCCAGAATATGATGAACCAGAAACTTCAAGAAATGGAGAACTCAGAAGGTCATCTAGGCACAAATGGCAACCTACAAGGTATAGCTATGATACTTCATTCTTGACTACTAAAGATTATGCTTACATGATAAAAGCAGATGAAGATCCATCCACATATGATGAAGCCAAAGGGAAGAAGAATTGGGAAAAAAGCTATGCAGGAGGAATATGATGCATTAATGGAAAATGAGACTTGGGATTTGGTTCCTAAACCAAATAGTCAGAAGACCATTGGATGTAAATGGGTCTACAAAACAAAAAGGTTTGCAGATGGAAGTGTATCTAGGTACAAAGCCAGGCTTGTTGTGAAGGGATATGCACAGACATATGGTGTGGACTATGATGAAACTTATAGTCCTCTTGCAAAGATGACAACCATAAGGACTCTTATGTTTGTATTTATGTTGATGACATAATACTTACAGGAACAAATGACAAAGGTATACACATGATTAAGAAGCAGATGGAGAAAGAATTCAAAATCAGTGATTTGGGAAATTTGTCATTCTTTTTGGGAATGGAGATTTCATATACTCAACATGGAGTATATGTAACTCAAGAAAGGTATCTGAAAAAATTGCTAACCAAATTTAAAATGGAAGATTGCAGGATAGCACCAACTCCAATGGAGGTGAATCATAGATTGAGTAGATATGGAGGAGAAGAATTCAAAGATATGAAGCTTTATCAGAGTTTGGTGGGTAGCTTGATTTATGCTACATTAACAAGACCTGACTTATCATATGCAGTTGGAGTTCTATCTCAATTCATGATTTGTCCTAGAAAGGAACATTGGATTGCAGGACAAAGAGTACTTAGGTACATCAAGGGCACACTTAAAGAAGGTTTGTATTATGGATTTACTTCAGATACAAGAGTCAAAATATACAATGTTGCAGACTGGGCAGGTAATTCTGATGATAGAAGATCAACACATGGATATTTGTGTTATGTGGGAGGTAAGCTAATTTCATGGTGCTCTAAGAAGCAACATATAGTTGCATTATCATCTACAGAAGCAGAATACAAAGGCATGAAGTAATATGGTTAAAGACTCTTATGAAGAGTTTTGATATTGTTCAGAGTACTCCTATCATTTGTGGAGACAATATGAGTTCTTTATATTTGGCAGCAAATCCTGTATTCCATGCTAGAACTAAACATATTGAGATTCAGTATCATTTTTTGAGAGAGAAGGTTGTTGATAAAGAAATAGAAGTTATGCATACTCCTAAAAAAGATCAACTTGCAGATATGATGACAAAAAGTTTGGATGGACCTGTAAGACAATAGTTACGCAATATAACACAGGAGCAATAGCAGAGAAGATAACAGATATAGGAGAATCTCAACAATTTTCTACTAGCAGCAAGTACAAAGATGATGGCGTTGTCCACCCGTGCGCTCTCAAGGTAGAGCTTAAATGGTGATCTAGACAACTCTAGATAGGGAGATACAAGGTAGAGGTATGCTGGCTCAACTCGATGTCTTAGGTAGTGCAGAAGTCATGTATATATAGGATCATGGGTGGCCTGCCATGGACGGCTATACATGGGCGGTAGGGCGTGGGCGGCCACCGCCCGCGTAATTGCCATACACGGCTTAGACTGGTTGAACCGACCTAACAAATATAAATGATTTCTGACTCCGACAGGGAATATTCCATGGAATATTCCCTTTACCGTCGCGCCGGGGGCGCTGCCCCCGGACCCCCACCAGGGGGCCCGCTGGCCCCCTGGGACCCCCCAGCCAGGGGGCCCGCTGGCCCCCTTGGACCCCCCAGCCGGGGCTGCTCACCGCTGCCCCGGACCCCACAATTGGGGACCCTGGTAACTCCCTTTCCTTATAATATCTTACATGGTCCAATATGACCTTCATCCAACATTCAAGTTGGGATTCCCATCAATTGGGTAATGCACGCTTGGCTTCTCCTCATAAAGGGGGCCTTACAAAATGTGCATACAATCATGAGGGGTAGACATTGATCATACTCTAACACCCCCCCTCAATGTTTACCGATGATAAATCAAGTAGGTCTCGGTCCTATGCCCATCTGTTGAAGATGCTTGTTGAGCTGCTCTCTTCCAAGTGCTTTAGTGAATATGTCAGCACAATTTGCCTCTGTTGGGCAATATTCTAGCTCCACAATTTCATCTTCAATTAGCTCACGAATGTAATGGTACTGTACTTCTATGTGCTTGGTGCGAGCATGAAATACTGGGTTCTTTGCAATAGCCATACAACTTTGATTATCACACTTGAGTACAATTGGCATATTTGATGGAAAGCCTATATCTGCAAGAATTCTCCTTAACCAGACTGCCTCACAAGAAGCAAAACAAGCTGCTTTGTACTCTGCTTCAGTGGAGGAGAGTGCGAGAGTTGGTTGCTTCCTACTTACCCAAGAAAATATTCCTGAACCAAGTGAGAAACAATATCCAGAAACTGATTTTCTAGAATCACAATCTCCAGCCCAATCTGAATCACAATATCCTTGGAGTGTATCACCTGTGGTATACAAAATACCAAAATCCAAGGTTCCTGCAATGTACCTTAGAATTCGCATTCCAGCATTCCAGTGACTCTCCTTAGGTTTGTTGGAAAACCTGCTTAACACTCCAACAGCATAGCAAATGTCTGGTCTAGTGTTGCACAGAAAAATAAGACTTCCAACGAGCTTCCTATACTTCTTAGCATCTACATCAGGCATGTTATCATCCATAGATAGCTTATGATTTACCTCCATAGGTGTGCTAGTTGGTTTGCAGTCCATCATTCCAAATGCCTTGAGAATTTCTTTGGAATATTTTTGTTGTGAGATGAAAATGCCATCCTTCCTTTGCCATACTTCAATTCCCAGACAAAAATGGAGTAGACCTAAGTCTGTCATTTCAAACTCAGTTCCCAAGCTGATCCGAGTTTGATTGATGAGTTCCTGATGATCTCCTGTAATGATCAAATCATCTACATATACAATGACAACAACTAGCTTGCTATCCCTTTTCGTTACATACAAGTTAGCATCAGAAGTACTTCTTTCAAAACCCATATTTTTGAAAAAATGATCAATTCGTTGGTACCAAGCCCGTGGAGCTTGCTTAAGTCCATACAAAGCTTTCTTCAACCTGCAAACTTTATTTTCTGAATTGGGCACCTCAAAACCTGGTGGTTGAGATACATATACCTCCTCCTTGAGGTGACCATTCAAAAATGCAGATTTGACATCCATCTGGAAAATAGGCCAAGACTTTTGTGCAGCTACTGCAAGTACCGTCCGAATAGTTGTCATGCGTGCTGTTGGTGCAAAAGTTTCTTGAACATCAAATCCTTCAATCTGTGAAAAACCCTGTGCAACTAATCGTGCCTTATACTTTTCTAATGTTCCATCAGCTTTATACTTAGCTTTCCAAATCCATTTAGTACCTATTACCTTCTTCTTTGGCGGCAAGTCGACTAGATCCCATGTATCATTTTTGAGTATACTATCATACTCAGACTGCATTGCCGCTCTCCAATCTGGATCATCAATGGCTTCTTCAATGGTGGTAGGTTCCTTTATCGAACCCATGATATCTGCCATTAGAGCCATGTTAACAATGTGTTCTGAGGCTCTTCTTTGCTCCTCTATTCTCTTTGATCTTCGTAATCCATCCGATGATGATTCTGGTGCATCTACATGTGGATTGTGATCATCAAAGAGCTGTTGTGCCCACTTCGGTAGTGGCTTACGCTGTGCAGCTACAATTGGTTGGCTTTTTATTGAGGAAATTTCTCCATCAGATGTTTCCTCCTCCTCAACTTTAACCTGTCTTTTGATAGGCACAAGGTGAGATATTTCTCCGTTTGATGAGATAGTAGATTTACCTTTATCTTCTACTAAGTGTGGTCGTTCATCAAACACCACATCTCGGCTGACAAAAATCTTCCTTGCCTCAGGATCCCATAACCTGTATGCTTTAGACTCTTCACTATATCCTAGGAAGACACACTTTTTGCTTTTTGAATCCAACTTTGATCTTGTTGAATCAGGAATATGTGCATAACAGAAACAACCAAAAATTCTGAAATGCAAAACTGAAGGCTTTTTACCAGAATATGCTTCTTGAGGAGTCATCCCCTTCAGAGCTTTTGTGTAGCTTCGATTGAGGATGTAGACTGCTGTATTGACTGCTTCTGCCCAGAATGAATCAGGCATGTCTTGAGCCTTTAACATACAACGAGCCATTTCAACTACTGTCCTGTTCCTGCGCTCAACAACGCCATTTTGTTGAGGTGTATGAGCTGTGGTAAGTTGCCTTTTCACACCATGCTCCTTACAGTAATTGTTGAATTCTGTTGACAAGAATTCACCTCCTCTATCTGTTCTAAATTTCTTCAGTTTCCTTCCTGATTCACTTTCTACATACTTATGCCACGCTTTAAATTTTTCAAAAGCATCAGCCTTCTCTCGAATGAAATAAACCCACATCTTTCTACTATAATCGTCGACTAACAGCAAGAAGTAGAAAGATCCTCCTAAAGCAGGTGTAGACATTTTACCGCAGAGATCAGCATGTACCAACTCTAGAGGAGCTTGAGATCGATTGCTGGTCTCTCTTGGAAATGCCTTTCGTTGTTGCTTGCCCATCATACAAGCTTCACAAGGTTCCTGCAACTCTGAAAATGCAGGCAAATGAGCAACCATCCCTGTTCGTTGCATCTCCTTCAAAACTGCAAATCCGAGATGCCCAAATCGTTGGTGCCATAACCTGCTTACATCTTTATCTTCTGTAGCAGTTAAAGCACTTAACTCATACAAGTTATCCCGTCGTGTGCCTTTACCTACAACATTACCTGATGAATCCATGATTTCCGCACCACTCTTATTGAAGTGAACTTCGAGTCCACGATCTGTTATTGCAGAAACTGACAACAAATTTCTTTTGAGTGTAGGTACATAGAGAACATCGGATAACTTTTTCTCAACACCTGGAGAAGTGATAAAAGAGATGGTTCCAGTTCCTTCAGCTGGACACTTGGAGTCGTTTCCCACCACTACATTGATGGATTCCCGCAGAGGCACTAGGGAACTATACCAATCCTTTTTACTAGTCATATGGCGAGAAGCTCCACTGTCTAAAATCCATGGCTCATCAACACGAGCTTGAGCAGATGAACATACCTCTTCAATAGCTACCCAAAGTTCCAGCTCTGTGTTGTTTGCAGACTCTTTGTTCTTCCATGATGATTTTACAGTCCCATTCCGTTCATCAGCTTGCTTCTTTCTGCAATCCTTGATGGCATGGCCTTTCTTTTCACAATAGAAGCAACTTCCTGTGAACTTTTTCTTCTTTGGCTTCTTCTTTGATCCCTCTGAAGAGCCTTTACCTTTTGCATTTGCTGAGAATGCAGCATCAGTTGTACTTTGCCGATTCTTCAGCCGCATCTCTTCTTCTAAAAGCATGGCACAAAACTCTTCAAATGTAAGAGGAGTTGGCCTTACCTGAGTGTTAAGGGCTGTTACTAATCCATCATACTTTGCTGGAAGAACACGTACAGATCTTCGAGCTAGCTCTTCTGGTGTTATAACAACACCAACTGCAGCCAATTGATCTTGAAGATGCTTTATCCGTTTGATAAAATCTTCAGCCTTTTCAGAATCAGAATGCTTTTCATTTGCCAATTGATTTTCTAAATTCTGTATCCTAGTGTGGTTCTTGGTCTCATATTGTCGAGCCAATATGCCCCAAGCCTCATGTGCTTTAGTAGTATGTTGAACTAAAGTAAGCACAGAATCACTTACACTAGTGACAATCGCACATAATGCATCAGCATTCCGCCTCTTCCAAGCTCGTAGAAGATCTGGATCTGGCTGAATCATCAATCTTGAATTTGCTGGATCTTCAACTGGTATAGGCTCTGGATCCAATCCCATCGGTCCCATGACAGTGTCAAGTAATTCATAGGAGTCCAAAATTGCAGAAATTTTGAACTTCCAGAGTGTATAGTTGGTTCCATCCAGCTTCCCTTCAGTGAATGCAGGTGGACGAATTCGAATAGGTGCAGCATTAACATTAGGTGAAGCACCAAGACTAGTGTTCGACGATGAAGCCATCATGTAATCACTCGAATAATCTACTGATATTCTAGTCTGCTAGTAGGCTAAAATAATGATACTTCTCAAGCTATTCGAACCTTACAGCTCTGATACCATGTAAGACAATAGTTACGCAATATAACACAGGAGCAATAGCAGAGAAGATAACAGATATAGGAGAATCTCAACAATTTTCTACTAGCAGCAAGTACAAAGATGATGGCGTTGTCCACCCGTGCGCTCTCAAGGTAGAGCTTAAATGGTGATCTAGACAACTCTAGATAGGGAGATACAAGGTAGAGGTATGCTGGCTCAACTCGATGTCTTAGGTAGTGCAGAAGTCATGTATATATAGGATCATGGGTGGCCTGCCATGGACGGCTATACATGGGCGGTAGGGCGTGGGCGGCCACCGCCCGCGTAATTGCCATACACGGCTTAGACTGGTTGAACCGACCTAACAAATATAAATGATTTCTGACTCCGACAGGGAATATTCCATGGAATATTCCCTTTACCGTCGCGCCGGGGGCGCTGCCCCCGGACCCCCACCAGGGGGCCCGCTGGCCCCCTGGGACCCCCCAGCCAGGGGGCCCGCTGGCCCCCTTGGACCCCCCAGCCGGGGCTGCTCACCGCTGCCCCGGACCCCACAATTGGGGACCCTGGTAACTCCCTTTCCTTATAATATCTTACATGGTCCAATATGACCTTCATCCAACATTCAAGTTGGGATTCCCATCAATTGGGTAATGCACGCTTGGCTTCTCCTCATAAAGGGGGCCTTACAAAATGTGCATACAATCATGAGGGGTAGACATTGATCATACTCTAACAGGACCAAAGTTGCAAAGGTCTAAAGATATGGCAGGAATAAAGAAGATGCAGGTAATCACAATTGATGATTGAGGGGGAGCTGTTGGAGCAGGACAATCAACAATTGGTGATTATATGAAGCCTAGAAATGAAGTCCCACTTCATGAAGTGAAGTGAAGGTTCAGGAAGAAAAGTTCTTTAAACATATGTACATTAGTTTTGTAAATACTTCAATATACTTGAAGTAATGACGAATCAATACTCATATGTATATATATATATATATATATATATATATATATATATATATATATATATATATATATATATATATATATATATATATATATATATATATATATATATATATATATATATATATATATATATATATATATATATATATATATATATATATATATATATATACGTGCATATGATCGTATTAGAAGTGAGAGATGAAGTATAGATGAAAAAGAGATGAATAGATGATGAGTATTGTGTGTATCATCCATCAGATGTATGAAGAGTTGAATAGGAAGAATGTTCAGAGAATTGCGTGTCGATCTTTTCTCTAGTTCTCCTTTTGTGTTTGATATTATCAGAAATCCTTTTGTACACATCTAGCTCCATAGTTACTCTATCTATGGTTAAATTTTAAGAGTCTAATTGCAAACAGGCTGAGAGAATTTTGTGTAGGAACATCTATATGTGAGAAAGTGTTGAGTATCTTCTGAAATAGGTGCAATTTTGATGGTCAAAGAAATGGTCAGTTCTCAGTGCATAGTGTAAAGTTTTATACAAATGAGGAGTCAAAATCTAAGTTGGAAGGTAATCCATCTATGGCTAAAAGCATTTGCTTAGACGGGTTCTAATTTTGGAGAACCATGTGTTAGAAGTTGCAGGTGTCAAAGTCGACTCTACAAGAAGGCAGTTTCAGACATAGGTAGATTGTTTGGATCATTTCTCATAATCTACTTAAACATTTGAAGTGTTTTAACTTGGAGGAGGTGCGCAAACTCTAGACGACACATTCTGCAAAGTTTCATCAGAAACTTTACACAAATGATTAATCAATGAATCAATAATGTGCAGCAGACTTTTCTGTGAAATGACTTTCTTCACAGTTAGCTAAAATTTTAAGAGTTTGGTGCTTGTCTTCAAAAATTGGTTGGAGTTTAAAGTTATTCTTGATATAGAGGTGGTCTAACATCAAGAATAGCTTGTTCTTTTGGAGATTAACATTCTCCATCAATCACCCACTTTATCTAGGGGTATCTCCGGCACCTTCCCTCATGCACTTGGTCTAGAGGAGGTTGGGGCTATTTCTGGGAACTGGTTTGCTACATGCTTCCATAATTCAGGTTTGGTCTTCAACAAATCATCCAGAGTTAAATGGCATTGAACTTTAGTGTTCCTAATAGCTTCTGTATTCCTAGGAAGAACTGAGTTCGCTCCCCTTACTTGAATAGTGGGGGCTTTCACTTGAATTGAACAATCTTCCCAAGGGCCCGTAAAGTGAGGTAACTCTTGCAAAGAGTTAGATTCAAAACTAGTGTGCTAACTTGGCCAATCATCCACTTGATCTCCATAGATTGATGTGATATCTACAGGGAACTGTTCCCCTGAGTCATCAATCTCGAGTATGGGTGTTCGACATTCTTGTTCCTGTCTCCATCTTACTTCTTGAACCTCTTTCAAGATGGCGTGTGAATCCATATACCCTGTTTGATGATTTTCTAAATCTGACCTAGCTTGCTCCAATAGAGTTGTCTTCAAGGGTTCCGTTGGGCTAGCTTGTGTGGTAGAGCTGACTTTCACCAGGCTAGATACGACTTGCCCTAGTTTCTCTAGGAGTCCTTGAAAATGTAGCTCAGGCCTCGCCATAATTTCCCAATTGAGGTATTGTGAGGCTTCAAACATTGCCTGGGCTAATTCCACCATTTTCATGCAAAGTTTGGTTCTCTCAATTTCTAAGTCAGCTCGGGGGTAATTCTTGCTAGACTCTCGTATTTGGGGTCCTTCTTGTATTCTTGCTTGATAGGCTTTGAACATCATATCAAGGTTTTTTTGGGTGGGGTCTGCTAGTACTGATCCTAGTTTAGAGGTGATTATTCGTGGTTCAACCTCTTGTGATGTCATTTCTAAGATTTTGGTTTTGGTTTCCCTTAGGCTTTCCTCTAACTCGTTGATGTTTTTACCCCATTTCCTCTTGTGTTGCTCTCGTGACTCTTTCCAAGTTCTAGTTTTCTTTCGTGTTGGTTCTTCTACCTCACAGGCTTCAGCTATTTTTCCTAGGTTTTTTTGGTTGTGTTTGCCTTTGTGCTTTGCCTCTACTAACCTAGGTTGCATTATTTGTTATTGGACAATTCGTTTATTCGTGAATAATTACTAAATTTTATGGCAAGCTCTTATTATTCGATCGAATTATCTGGTGACATGTCAGCTTATTCAGATACGCTCGAATAGTTTTTGCATGGAAATTCGATCCTTTTCGATGGAAAATATTTTCAATCGATAATTTTTCGATCGAAAGCATTTTCGATCGAAAAGCTTTGGATCAAATATTCTTTTGCTCGAAAAATATTCGATCCAATATTATTTTATAAAATAGTTGAACTAGACTCATTTTTTCATAAAAGCTACTTTGTTCTTTACGAACTTAAAGTGTCGTAGAGAGAACAAGGTATAAATTTTTGCCATATTAAATAATTCAAACTATTGTGATTGTTTGACTCATTGATTCTTACTTCACAAGAGTATATATATGTGAATTTAAAATCTATTATGATTGATTCTTACTCATTTTTCATAAAAGCTACTTTTTTCTTTACGAACTTAAAGTGTCGAAGAGAGAACACGGTATATTTTTTTGCTATAAATATTAAATAATTTAAACTATTGTGACTGCTTGACTCAATATTGATTCTTACTTCACAATAGTATGTGTAAATGTATGTGCATATGATTAGGAATTTAAAATCTATTGTGATTGTCTGATAAAACATTGATTCTTACTTCATCAGGATATGTGTAAGTGTATGTGCATATGATTAAGAATTTTAAATCTATTGTGATACAGTAAATTTATTATTGAAAGATGTAGATAGATTATGTTTGACTCAATAATGATTTTTACTTCATAATAGTATATGTGTGTGTGTGTATGAGTATGTGATTGCATATGAGTGTATAATTGTGAATGAAAAATCTATTGTGATTGTTTGACTCTATTGATTCTTACTTCACAATAGTTTGTGTAAATATTTGTGCATATGATTAGGAATTTAAAATCTATTGTGATTGTTTGATACAACATTGATTCTTATTTCAGAGTAGTATGTGTAAGTGTATGTGCATGTGATTAGGAATTTAAAATCTATTGTGGTGCATTAAAATTATTATTGAAAGATATAGGTAGATTATGTTTGATTCAACATTGAGAATCACTTCATAATAGTATATGTATGTATGTGTATGCATATGAGTGTATAATTGTGAATGGAAAATCCATTGTGATTCTTACTTCACAATAGTATGTGTAAGTGTATGTGCATATGATCAGGAATTTAAAATATATTCTGATTGTTTGACTTAATATTGATTCGTATTTCACAACAGTATGTGTAAGTATATGTATGTGTAAATGTATATGTGTGTATGAATGAAAATTAAAATATATTGTGATTGTTTAACTCAATGATTTTTACTTCACAATAGTATGTGTAATTGTAATTTGTATATATGGGTGTATGATTGAGAATTAAAGTCTATTGTAATTGTTTGACTCAATGTTGATTGAAATATCTTGTTTGATATTGATTTATATTGTTTTTTTTGTAGGTATAGTCTTCATAAATCAATTTGCAAGCACTATGGGAAAGGGAAAAGAATGGTCATATGTGATTGTTCATCAAGAGGGTAAAACAGAATCCACAATACAATCCAAATGTTGTGGGCATAGTTATGTAGGAAATGCAACTCGAATAAAAGAGCATCTCTTTAGTACAGGTAATAATGTGGCAGGATGCTCTAATCCAAATAGTGATATATGGGTACATTTTGCAAGTTATGCAAACAAATGTAAATCTCAAGGTATCACATCAAAAAGATTCAAAAGCATAAGTAGTTCTCAGCACTCTCGAAGTAGCCCAAGTGTAGAGCAAGAACGAGTAGATGCATCGATGACAGTAGAGGATCATCAGGATATTTCTACTCAAGTCTCCCAAACTGTTTTTGAGAATAACCAAGATACATGTACTCCATTTTCTCCAACTACATCAAAAAAGAGTGGAGTTGGTGAATGTAGTAAAAATGGTGGATCGAATACTTTGTCACCATGCTTTGTCCGCAATAAATCACAAAATACTATACATGTAGATTTTGAAAAGTAAGATTGTCTCGAGCTTCATCTTAAATGGACTCAAGCATTCTTAGCATGTGGGATTCCTTTCAATGTTATTCGTAATCCCATTTTCAAAGATGCTTTGATGTCAACTGCAGGAAAAGGTTTCACCATGCCAGATTATAACAAAGTGCGAACAGAGTATGTAGATAAAGTGAAAAAAAGTACTGAAGCTATTTTAAAGCAAACAGTACTTGATTATGTACCCATGTATGGATGCACAATAGAATTGGATGGATGGACAAGTTGTCAAAAGAAACCATTGATTAATGTCATGGTTATATGTCCAAAAGGAAACATGTTTTTAGAAGCTGTTGATAGTTCTCTTAAAGAGAAAAGTTCGGATTTTCTTGTAAAGGTATATGAACATACTATATCGTGCATGGGTGGTCCATTGAATGTGACTGCGATAGTGACAAATAATGCCTCTAATTTTTGAAGTGCTGGAATTACAATTCAAAACAAGTATGAAGGCGGGTTCCATGTGCAGCTCATACATTAAATTTATTATTGAAAGAAAAGGTAGATTATCTTTAATTAAACAAAGCTTATTAGATGCAAATCATGTGGTCAAATTTATTAAAGAGCATCAATTTTCATATTCGCTCTTCCGATCAAAATCTCCCAATAAAGCACTTCATATTTTTTGTGCCACACGTTTTGCAACTGCTTACATTGTACTCAGTGGATTACTAGAAGTTAAGCTAGCTCTTGTAGAAATGATTGCTGATCGAAGATGGGAGGCATGGCTGGAGAAGTATTCTTCTTATCGAGTTGCAGCATCCAAATGTATGTGTCTAATATAATCACAAAATTTTTGGCGTAATCTTGAAAAAATTATTGGTATCACTAAAACTTTTGTGGAACTTTTATGAATGGTTGATACTGATAAATTTTTTATTGGAAAAGTTTATTGGATTATGTCAGAAGCTATTCAAAAAGTAAAAGACTTTAATCAATTTTCATTATGAGAGAAAACACAGATTGTATCATTAGCAGAGAAGACATGGATGCAAATGCATACTCATTTGCATGGAACAACATTCGTTTTGGATCCAACATTTCAACTCAATGGTCAAGCGTCAAACAAAGAAGTCATGGCAAACTTCAAAACCACATGTCAATTATTACTTCCAGGTACAGATGGTCGAGATGCATTCCATCAAAGAGTAGTGTATGTAAATCGAGAAGGATCTTTTGGAGATCTATGGCATATTGAAGCGATTCAAAAGTATCCACCTCCTATTTGGTAGAAAGAGTATGGAGGTGAAGCAGTGGAGTTGCAACATATAGATATGAGAGTGCTTTCAGTAGCAGCTTCAAGTGGTAGTTGTGAACGTAATTGGAGTGCCTATGATTTTCTTCATTCAAAACAAAGAAATCGCTTAAGTGTATCATGTGCTAATGATTTGGTATATGTGTTTTGTAATATGCATTTGTTACATGCTCCAACCAAGATAGCTTCTATAACAGCACAACAAACTTTTGGAGAATTTCAAACTCATGAAAGTTTAACAAATGATTCATGGAGTGATCATGATTTAGATGTAGATCATAATGATGGTTCAGACATGGAAGAAATAGATGACATGGTACCTCTCATAGATGATGATATTCAAAATGAAGAAAATGATGTACTGTGAATACTATGATTATATTCAATTGCAAATCGAATACAAGTCATGTCTTTGATTACAAAAAAAGCTTGCATACTCAGTGTTTTCTTGATTCAATAACTCATCGGTAGTAAACCGATCAAAAGATGATGATGCCTCCGAGACTCTTCCATATTTGCTCTCATAAGCATCCACAAAAATTTGTAAATTTTTCACTTGATTTTGTCGATCATCAATCCTCTTTTGTTGATCATCTATTGTTCTTCGTAATGCAAGAATTGTTAATCCTTCATTGTATAATTCTACCCCTTGTGATGACAAATCATGTATAAGATTATGTTATTCAGATAGCAAAATGTAGGGCCGCTTTCGAGGAAGAGTGCCTTTGTTCCCTTGATTACCAAATTCAGCTCGATTTTGAGGACGACCCAAACTGATACCTGCATTCTTCGGACGATCGTTCCAATCTACACGTCGATGAAGAATATCTTGTACAAAAACCTTTTGAATGAAATATAATGTTGTTTGATTATTATTTGGTAATGATCGCTCAACTTGCACAAAGCATCAAAGTAGCATTTCTGCTAATCCTTTATGTTGTAAGTCTGAAAGCTTTAAGGGTACTGTTTCTTTTGCCCTTCCTGTAATCCGAAAGAGAACATCATGAACAAAATAATTTGGACATAGCTTTTTTACTTCTTTCATTGATAATGCTTCTCCTTATAATCCCTCCGGATCTAAATTTTGATGGAATAAAAATGCTAATCCTAATTGTGCAAATTGAGCATTTTTCTTAGATAAAATCCTTTGAGATTCAGTATGATCAAGATCATCATTCACATTTGACATTCTTGCCATGTTTTACTTTTACAAAATAAAAACACGAATTTTATCTTAAGAGAATTCAAATGAATCCACATAATTCATGCCATAGATGTGGAGGAGACCACTTTATAAGAGAATGCACTCGGCCCTACAACCCACCACACCCCAGGACTTGGGAAGGGTATTGGAATGAATGTGGAAAGGAACATCTATTTAGATACTATCCAAAGAATCCCAATAAGACTCATGACATTGCACCTATTAACGTGATCGAAGTAATTGAATCGTCACAAAGTGACAAGGAATACATAGTACCATTAAAAGCTATCACACGAGCACAAGCCAAAGGACAAGAAAGAAAAAACACAGACTCGGTACAAGGAAAGAATAAAAGCATGGAACCTAACATACCGGTTGTGGAAGATTTTGAAGATCCACAAGAGAGTACCCAAGCAAAGAAGACCCAAACTTGGAAGGATAGAAGGGAAAAACTCAGAGAAAAATGGATGAAAAAAAGAAATAAGGAAGACAAGAAGGACACAAGAGACAGTAAGAAACCGAAGGAACCTAAAATTCGGGAAGAAACCCCTGTTACGCCGTAGACAATAGAACCAAACAAGCCAAGATCAATTTTGGCAGACCCAAGACCAGACGATTGGGATATGTGAATCACGAATGGACCAAACATAGAGCAGCATGAGAAACTCTATCCACAAGGGGAGTTAGAAAAGGAGAGGCTGGAGATATGTAGAAAACTCATAGAGGTAGCTCAGGCGACTCTAGAAAAGACTATCCGTGTCCTCCCAGAGACAAGAATATCCGAGAACAGAAACCAAAAGAGAAGGGAAATAAGGAGGATTTACCTCGCACCCAAGACAAATCAACCTTTGTAATCCATGATTTAGAGGCTGATTGGCCAATAGAGTTGTGGATTAGGATCCGAGAAGATCAATGGAAAAAGAATGGAAATGAAAAACCTCCTTTTGAGGAATTAGACGTGGAAGACTATCAGTCAACGCCAAATTTGGAAGAAATATATTAAGAAGTTTCCATGCTAGACCAAAATAGGGAGGAGGCACACAACATTTCTACCCTACCAAACTACATGGGAGAATATGAGAAAGAATCCATAATCTTCCGTGCTCCCACTGTACGAGGAAAAGAAAAGGGGTCTTCAAACAAGACCTCACACAATTCAGCAGAACTCAAAAATACCAAAGTACAATGTCGACTGACAATGGAAGAATTACTTTGTGTCAAGCCGCAAATATGGAAACAATTAGTGGGACAATTGAAGTTAGAGTATGAGAAGAACAAAAAGGAAAGTAAGGAAATTGAAAACCCTTCTACTATACAAATTTTGGTGGATAAAGTTGGAGAATTTAGCGAAGGATATGAGGGAAAAACATGTTTACCCGTCACATACAATGGATACATGACCAAGGCCATACTAGACACAGGAACAGGAGTGGGCATCGCCACCAAAGAGATTTGGGAGAAATGGGGAAAGCCAGCCCTGCGACCAATGCATATGAAGCTTCAATTAACAGATGGTCAAGTGGAGAGACCCTTGGGAATATTGGAAAAAATTAAGTTAACCACCTGTGGAGTCGAGTTTGAGCATACATTAGCTATATGTCAATTTGGAAAGGCAAATAATTATGAAATGATATTAGCATGACCTTTCATGAGACAACTCAGGGTAGTACAAGACTGGGGAAGAGACTTGTTATACCTACAACACCAAGGAACTACTACCAAGATAAATTTGCATACATTTGCATATAGGGATGTACCCCCACTACAATGGAACCCCATACACAAGGAAGAGGATGATTTGTCTATCCATAGTTCCAGTTCAAGTGACCAATCATGGATGCACGAAGATGCCCAATTATGGATGTGTAAGGAAGCAAAGAGAGAGGATAAAAAATTTTAGCTATGGACCATAGGACATCGAAATTATCGACCCATCGAGGATCCAATGTATATGCCTCAACTTTTTCTTGATGAAGCATTCGAACCACACGGTTGGATGGAGATTCTAGCCACTTTGGATGTATGTGTAAATGAAGAAGTATTGACCATGAATGAATGTGTGGACAAAGAAGGTTATGATGTAAGCTTTTACATGGTAGTCCTTCAGGAGGTAGAAGCAGGAGAAGTATTTAGAAAGGAATGGAAAGAAGAATATGAGAGCATAGAGATGGAACCGGAGTTTGATTCAGAGGAATGATACTTAGAAGCCATCCAAGCCGAGGACAAGGGTGAAACAACCAATGTGTTAGCAATAGAAGCAACCCCGATAGAACCGAACAATGAGGATACTATAGGTCAGACCGAACCAACCGTGGATCTATTTGAAATCCTAGAACACTTCAAAAAATATGAAGTAGAGGAGAGAAAGATAGCCATTCAGATGCCTAAGAGAGAATCAAGAGAAGGAGAAGCGTATGACAACAAGGAAGAAACAAAAAAGTCATAGTGACTATCAAAAATGGAGAAGAAAGATGCACGTACATAGGAAAGGATGTGTCACCTGAGGAAGAAGAAGAATTGATGAGACTGATTCGAGAATATTGAGATGTGTTTGCATGGATCTACAAGGACCTGAAAGGTGTGGAGCCCTCCATCTGTTCTCATCAAATACCAATGACACCTGAAGCAAAACCATCAAAGCAATGCCCTTATACTTATAATGATGTCTATGCAACAAAAATTAAGGAAGAGATAGACAAGCTATTAGCAACCGGATTCATTTACGAGATAGAACATACTGAATGGGTGTCACCATTAGTAGTGCCCAAGAAGAACGAGAAATTAAGAGTGTGCATTAATCTAAAGAAAGTCAATGCACCCATGATCCGTGATAGCTACCCATTACCTATCACTCATCACCTCTTGGAAAGAGCTACATGTAAGGAAGTCTATAGCTTCTTTGATGGATTCTCTGGATACAACCAAGTAGCTATTGCTACTGAGGACCAATACAAGACCGCATTCGCGACTGAATGGGGAGTCTATGCTTTTAGAGTGATGCCTTTTGGACTCACGAACACCCCTGCTACTTTCCAAAGGTTGATGTGTCACGTTTTCAAAAAATTCCTAAGGAAGAGTATGGAATTATACATGGATGACTTATGTACATACTCAGATAGGAGAAAGGAACATATTTCAGAATTGCAAAGAATATTTGAAAAATGTGGACAATATAGAGTATGCCTAACTCCTGAGAAATGTGTATTTATGATGAGATAAGGAAAAATCCTAGGAAACATTGTATCTAGGAATGAAATTTCTACTGATGAAGAAAAGATCAAAGTAATTTTAGAACTCCCAAGACCAAACAATGCAAAGGAAGTGCAAGCGTTTGTGGGTCATTGTGGATACTATCGCCAATTTATCCACATGTATACCATAATTTCCATGCCATTATATGGACTATTGACCCGATTCACGGGATGGACAAATGCGAGAAAGCATTTAATGAACTAAAAAAACGACTTAGCACAACACCTATTTTGAAAACACCCAATTGGAACAAGCCTTTTCATATTCATGTGGATGCTTCCAATTACGCAATAGGATGCATTTTAGCTCAACCGGGAGATGAGGGGAAATTGGACCATCCTATTGCCTATGCAAGCACACAACTGAATCAAGCCGAAAGAAACTATACAACCACGGAGCGAGAAGGTTTAGGGATGGTGTACGCTATAAAGAAATTCAGACACTACCTATTAGCCAACAAGTTCTTCATAGATCATCAAGCCCTATTGTACTTAGTCAATAAGCCTTGTAACACAGGAAGACTAGTGAGATGGTTTCTATTATTAATGGAGTTCAATTTTGAAGTGATTGTAAAAAAGGGAAATACCCAAGTGAGAGTTGATCATCTCTCTAGGTTAACACACGGTGAACCACCTAGCAGAGTACCTGATGATTTGCCAGACACTTACCTATTCAATTCGGAAGTATGTCCTAAGTGGGCAGAAAAGCTAATTCCAATACTCACTCATGGACCACAACACTTAATTAAAAAGGAGATTAGAAAGGAAATGTTGCAATCACGTAACTTACACATTGTAGCTGGAAGTGTGTACCATAAAGAACCAAACGATGTATTGTCTAGGTGTGTAGAAGAAGACGAACAAAAGAACTTGATTGAATAAGTGCACGTAAAGAAATGGAGAATGCACAAGGGAACTCATGGAACTCTAAGAGAATTGAAACGATTAGGAGTCTATTGGTCTGATATGCCTAAGGATGTTCATGAGTATGTTGGTGGTTGCACGGAATGTCAAGAAACCACTCCAGATGATCATACATCATTACCCTTCTCTACAATAGCGCCCAACTAGAGTAAGATGTTAGTGAAGTGCTTGAAGACATGAGAGCATGAGGACGAAACTAGTTTAGCTAGGAAACGATCCCTAGAAGAAATGAGTCAGTACTATGTTATCTTGGGTAAACAGTTATTCAAGAGAGGGAAGGATAACCAACTACGACTATGTGTACATGAAGGAGAGTACTTACCCATATTAGAAATGGCACATGCAGGTAGCCAAAAGAATTGTAAAAACAATCCTCTTTACAGGCTTGTGGTGGCCAACTCTACATATGGATGCAGACACCTACTTATGAAGTTGTGAGGCATGCCAAAAGTTAAATACCCTATTAGATGAGATAACATGCCTTTAAGGCCTATGGTTTGCACGAGAGAATTTTCCAAATGGGGTATTGATTTCATAGGACCCATTAATCCACCAGCCAAAGGATCACATGCAGAGTACATAATAGTGGCGACAGATTATTTAACCAAATGGGTGGAAGCAAAAGAAACTAGAAAAACGATGCTCTGACCGAAGCTAAGTTTCTTTTTGAGCATATCTTTACTTGGACTACCTATAGAGATCGTGAGAGATCAAGGAACTCACTTCATTAATGAAGTAATAGAGTCCTTAATGAATGAGTTCTTAGTGATTCATAAAAAATCAGCCCCATATCATCCTCAAGCCAATGGTCAAGCAAAAAGTTCCAATACAGTGTTATGCATTGTATTGACAAAGATAGTCAATAGTGGAAGGTCAGATTGGGACAAACAATTGCATCATGCAATTTGGGCCTTCCGGGGGCATGAACTATCCAAGCAACTTGATCAAATTGAGAAGTTATGCAAAACGAGACTACAAGTTGTTGCAGGAATTTATGCTGTGAAAAGAAGACAGAAAGCATATTATGATGCACACATCAAAGATAAAGGACTAAAAGAAGGAGATTTAGTCCTGGTGTATACTTTGAAGCAACATGCCAAGAAGCTACAAAAATGCGAATATGGATCCCTAATAATCAATAGGATTTCAACGAGTGGAGTAGTCAAACTAGCTACATTGGATGGAGATATACATCCTAATTACATAAGTGGTTGTCGAGTAAAGCGATATATGGAACCATTGATGGATCAGATGTTAGCATGACTCGTAGATGCTCAAAATCAAAAAAAAGAAGAAGAGAGAATTAGAGAAGAAGCAAGGCAAGAAGCCTTAGAGCACATCAAGAGACGAAAAGAGTGGATAAGGCAAAGGGATGAACGATATTTACAAGGGGAAGAACCAATTCCCATAGCCAATTACCAAGTTCACCAATTCAACACAAATAACCTCATAATATCTCAACCATATTTGAACCTAGGGATTGACACTACAAAATACCACTTGATAGATGCATTAATCGACTCAGGGGCGGCACTCAGTTGCATACAAATGATGGTCATTACACGTCTTCAGATGACCCTAAAACCGACTAAAGCTCATATGATAGGTGTTGGGGGCCACATCATAGAATCTATTGGAGAAGCCTTAATATCACTCCACCTAGGAAATTCCACCATGGAGCAACTCATTGTGGTATGCAAAGATGAGGATTTAATAGAAAACCTGATCTTAGGACAAGATTGGATTGTTGACAATGAAGTGAGCATTCATCTAGCTCAAGGATACATCTCAACCAAAATAGGGCATAAGGAAATCTTTAGTCTGTTAGAAGAACCCTCACAAGCATGAAGCCATCAGTGTGAGAAAGAAACCCTAGAAGAGGAGTTGGAAAATGAATCAATCGAGAGTTTACCCAAAGAGTATGCTAAGCAAGGATTAATTACCAATACAAATGCATCAGATTGTGATGATGTGCCTTCGTTTCCCATGAACGATGAATTCAAGAGAAAATGTGAAGACAACACTCCTAAAACTATCTACACCAAAGGAAAACCATCCACATGGGAGTCTATTAATCGAGCATCATATCCATGGAATGCTCATTTACAATGGGTTTGAAAGGATTGAATAGCTAACCCAAATGATAAAACTCAAAAGCTGACCAGTCATTCCATCAAAACGAGGAGAGAGAACCACTACTCACAACCTCCATCAGCAACACCAAGACCCTTAAGTGTATGGCTTCCAAAACCATTAGTAGAAGCCCAGAAGACACGGAGGCATATGTGGATACCGAAGAAGATCAAACAGACTGCAAGTACATGGTAAAAACCATCGAATTTTGGATCTCCAACTATGGCACAGTACCGGATTTAGCCATAAAAATGACTAACAAAATTTTGAGTCTACTATCTCTAGTTTCTTGACGCTCATGGCCATATATTCCAGACTTATGTTTTTGCCAAGTCGATACATGCAGACATTAGAAGATGCATTTTTTACAGGATTTTTTGAAATGCACTCAAAAATCTTTGCAAAAATATCTTCTAACCTAAATGCACGACTGGTGGCCTACAAACTAAGATTTTTTGCCAACCATAGATAGGCACCAGATGATGGGGTGAAGTCAACCCAATGGAAGGAACTAATGATATGCCAAGCCAATTCACTTAACCATCGAGAGCAAAAAGTCATACAAACATACACATGTTACCACAAAAATCCTGTCGGGGATGACAGAGTTCAGGAGGAGAGATGTGTAGAGGGGGAATCAAGCAAAAAGAGAAGAAGAAGGAGATCAAAGAATAAAACAGTTTAGTAAAGAAAAAGCTCATAAAGAAAAGAACTGACAGTCGTGATGGTCAGCTTCAATGGCAATTTTCTGAGAAAAAATGGAGTTTTTACCTGTGTTTCCAGCAAATCCATGGTGTCCAAAGGCTGCCCTGCAAGATTAGTGCACCAAAAAACATGAACATACACCTGCAAAAGCTCTCTCTCACTCGCACACAGACACACATGAGGGAAAGAGAAGAGAAAGGGGAAATATGATTGATGTTTTGGAGTTTGAGATAATGATGCGGAATGATACTAGAAGAATAGAGGCATAAAAGTGTGTAAAAACTAACTACAAACAACAAAACAACAAAGAAATTTTACCTTCCAATGATTTTCTCCAATGCACTTACCATCACACACTCAACATAGAGCTCTAGCACAATGGAAAGTACCAAAACGAGGAGCTTCACCTCGTAATTGTCAATCCACGAAGAGGTTAGGCCAATATGAAGATCAAGAGCAAATGATGTGTATGAAGAAGATGGTGAGAAATGCAAGAGCATACACACACATGCATACACACACAAGGAAAGTTGCAATGGAGATCAATGGAAGCCAAGAAAAGAACTCTTCATCATAGTCATCATCATGTAGTTACAATATCTCTTCTAGCTCTAGCTCATAGGTTCAATCATAAACTAACAACAATGACAAAATGAGCTCTCTAGCTCTATTTATAGTTTTTTGCTTAGTTTTGATCGGTTTCACATCTAGTGACCAACATAGTTAAAGAATAGGTTCTACCTCTAATTTGAACTATCTAACGACTTCCAAAAATTACAAAAATTGGTGTGAGCTTTCTACTTAGACTCCTCAAGCTCGAGGACTCCTCGACTTCCACGAAATGGAGTCATATTCACGATAATTGGACGTATATACATATAATACATTGGTTTAGTGATAAAAATCACTATTGTCATGATGAAGTCTTCTGAGTAGCTTTAAGTTCTTCCTATTCTTCTATGACGAGAACCAGTACTCGAACCTTTGCCTTGAACACCAGCCTTCCAGCAATATTTGCATCTCTTCTTCTTTTGCAAATCAACATAATTAGAGGAGTGAGTGGTCAAGGGTCGAGGCTTTGATTTTGATGAACCCAAATCAAAACCATACTTGATTTTCCCTTTTTGTGAGATAGCAAGTGCTTTTGTTCCCTCAATCAAACCACTCCTATTCTCTCTAGATTGTTCTTCTTTCAAAATAAGAGAGATAATCTCATCAAATGCATCTCTTCCAAAACTCAATCTTCTTCTTAACTCTTTCAATATTCTAGTTCCATTGGTCTAGCGAGGAGACATTAAATACCATAAGGGTCCGAAGGAGCCGAAATATGGTGTGAATAGGGATTTCCTAGCAACCAAGGTTAGGAAGTTCAATAGGAGTAGGGGGAATTAAAAGAATTAAATCCTCTTTTATTGTGATTTATAATGGAACCACTAGCCAAACAAAAAATATCAAGCGGAGAAATCACACTGTCAATACACTCCACCAATTTATTAATGGAAAGGTTAGTGTCATCAACATAGTTCTCCATTAACATCTTAACACTAGTGTTGTACCAAAATAGGACACTACAATGTCATTTTTTCTAACAAATAAAAACAAATCACTCATAATAATGAAATACAATTTTGGAAAAACCTTCATGCTCCATAAAGACTTATACCTAGATGTTTTATAAAAAAAATATTTAAAATAATACCCTTTTTTGATAACTCAAAATATAGAAATCATTGAATATGGTTAAAAAAAATTATTTTTGTGTAGGCTTACATATGAGAAGATGGAAATATCTGCATAGATTTTTTTCTTGTGTTGGAATAATTTTTCTAATGTTGATTTAAAGTCATATAATCAGCTCAGACAAGTCTTGTGAATTAGAAAAAACATTTTTATAATAAGAAATTTACTACAATATAGGGTGCTCATTATATAATTATGCACCACAGGAGCTTTTATATGATATTCATGCATAAAAACACTCAAAAGGCTAGTTTTCTATTTCAAAAAACCTCATATACTATCATACAAATATGCTAAATGTCTTTGAATACATACTTTTTTTACCTATCTCACATACAACTAACAATCTCCATATTTCATTGAATAACCATACTCCACTCTGTCAATAAAATTTCATCTTAAAAAAATAGATTTACTCATAATATCAATCAAAATAATTCTATAAACATTATAAACTATTTATATAGAAAAAACTAGCATGTTAACTTTAATAATGTAGCATATGCAATATTTTCTCATCATATGAAATTTTCTTAGCATATAAAAACAATAGTATTGTTTAATTTGAAGAAAGAACAAAGAAATTTGACTCCCAAGTTTGTGAAAAAAATATTTCTAGTTTAAATATTGTCAAATAGTATTTTGATAATAAAAAATGGTTCATATTCATACCATTTTGCAAAATAATTCATCAATGATATCACTATCACGACATATGTGATTAATTTTATGCCATAAACCTAGTTAAAATCATTGCAAATATTTGATTATGGATAGAAAAGTGTTTAGATATATAAAATAAGAGATTTTATGGCATTTTCAAACAATGAAAATTATGAGATCATGCTTTAAATAAGAAATCAACACTAACTGACATCATTGTAACTTTTATATGAATATTGAAACTAGCATCATAAAATTAGTGAATATATATTATTGTTTCTATCCTTTAATGAGAACTATACTTTTCTACAAATTCTCAACCCTTACGCTAACATGCTCCATAGTTACATTAATAAATGGTTCCTTCTAGTAATATAGAACATTCATCTAATATTGTCTCTTTTTCATGACTCTAAAGTGTCCAAATACAACACTAAGATATGGATACCCTAAATCCTAGACTTGGAAACAAAGATCCAATGGATGCTATATATTGGAATGGCAAACAAAAGATGGGCAAATAGACAACCTTGACTAATAGTTCCTTTGAGGGTGAAAGAATTAGTAAGGACCCCATTGACATCCACTTTGGCTGAGGCATTTTGGAGAAGGCAATCAGTTTACTGAATAAAATTTGGTCCCAAACAAATAGCATTAAGTCTTTGGAGAATAAAAAACCATTCTATCTTGTCATAGGCTTTATCAAAATCCATTTTTAGGAAGGAAAACAAACTCTCCATTAGTGACGACTTGGTCCATGCCTTCAAAAAGGGAAAGAATAACATCTAGGATATAGAAGTCCTTGATAAAGCCTTTTTGATTGGGACTAACTAGAGAGTTCATGTGAGGAATAAGCCTCACAACCAAGGCTTTAGCAAAGATTTTGGCAATTATTTGGAGGCATGTAATAGGTCTCCAATTGAAGAGAAGGATCTTGCACTCCTTCTTATGAATCTATTTAATGACCCCATATGTAAAGGAATGCCAAGTCTCCTACTTGAAAATCTTTATCTTTGATATGAATGTCATGATATGCCTTTTGTCTCTTCTTATATGCATAGATGCTCATGACAGCTTGAAGTCTTGAAGCTCCTAGCTTCTCTAACTCCAAAACTCTCTCTGACAACTCATGTCCAGACCATTTCATTTGATTTCCCACCTTCAATGTAGGTATGAGAAATTATGGAAAAATTGCATTTTGTCCATATACAAAATTAAAGGGTGTTGTACCAATAGCAGTTTTGTATGCCACTCTATATGCCCATAGAACATGATGGAGTTGCAGGTTCCAATAAGTTCTATTTGGATTTACCAGCTTTGGCAACACAGTACAAAGTACTTTGTTTGTACTTTCTGCCAATCCATTTGCTTGAGGATGATAAGGGGCTGATTTTCTATGAATAATCATAAAATGATCAATGATGTTCTCAATAACTTGGTTAAGGAAATGAGTTCCCCTATTGCTAATCCAAATCTGGTGATTATATTCTCATAAAGAAATCTTGATGTAGTATGAGCATTATTTCTCCTTGTAGCCCTTGCTTTTGTTGAAAAATGGCAAGCTTCATGAAGCTTTAAAATGTAATTTTGAGGACCCTCTCGTATCTCTAGCCTCGCTTCCTTTCATTGGAATGTTCAAATAAAGTGTGCCCGTAGTGTTTTTGGTTTTTCTCATATGAACATTATCTTAGTGAGTCTTCAAATTACACATATGAATAAACTCTTATCCCATCATAGAAACTCACGTAGGAATCCACTTGCCTTTGTTTGCTACTTAAGGATTTAGTCACAACTTGCATATACGCATTCACCTGCGCTTAGATTGTTCCTAAATTTAAGGCATCATTCACCCATATCAAATCTAAAGATTTGTGCATGCATGTATCGGGTGCAGTCTTCTAGAGTGTCTTTCATATCTCTCTAGAGTAGCATGAATAGAAGCGACATATCATGTCAATCAGCTGGAACTCCTCTCTCTCTCTCTATTGTTCGCATGTAGAGAACAACTATGGTGTGATATCTAGTGTTCTATGTAATTCATGAAGTGATACTCGAAGTTGTGCCGATTCATGAAGTGTTCTATGTAATTCATGAAGTGATACTCGAAGTTGTGCCGATTCATAAGTTAAGCGAAGATTGATGTACCAACACTGAGACAGAATGATCAGTCATGTCAATGATCTTTTCATGATCAAATAAAGAGGTATTCATATGTGCAAATACAATCAATGTCGAAGTGATTCAATAGATGTTATGAAATGAGATGCGGAATTCTTTGATGTATTTATACGTGTGCACTCATATATGCAAAACCAACTATGATTGATTCATGAAATGCTTAAGTTGTGTTACATGTCTATAGTGTGATTCAACTAATAGCAGAGAACATATGATTCACACACGAATCATATCGCTCTCATATATGTAGAGAACACATTGCTCTTTGTTTTGTTATATGCATAAGTGAGGCAACACATAAAGTGAGTTATTGTGTGAATGCTCTATGACTAAGACAATAAAGACTTAATGTTGCATATGCCAAGTTGCTGACATAAAGAATTATGGGTTGGCTATCATAAAATGAAAGTGCAGGTATACTATATATTGAATTGAGGCTCTCTTAGTGAAGAGCATAGTGAGCTTGTATATAAAGCTTCTAACATTGAAGCTAAGTCATATGTGCGTTGAGTTCTAAGAAAGTGAAGCTAGATGTATGAGTTTGAGGTGTTTGATGTAATACTATTGTGGTTACTGAATGTATTGCCCATGTGACCCATGTATGAATCATGTGGTTTAAGATAAGCTTGTAGTCGTGTGCAGCTAAGGATTTACCAGTATGAATAAATTAAGTGATAATTTTTTGTGTGAAAAATAAATCCATATACCTTCCGTCACGGGCTCATCACTCTTCCGCATGTGAATCTCAATAGCTTCTGCCCCCTTACTGAGATAATTAGTGGCTACAATGATGTATTCTACATGGGAACTTTTAGCTGGAGGATGTACTGGTCCAATGAAGTCTAATCCCCATTTACTAAAAGCTCTAACAGAAATTAATGGTGTCAATGGAATATCATCTCTTCTTCGTGGTTGACTTGCTTTCTGACATATGTCACACTGTTTGTTGTTACCCTTTGGAGTTGTCCTCTCCAATCATTATAGCATAAAGGATCAGCTACACATCTTTAAATTGTCAATCCGGGAAGTATGCAAAGACCACAGCCCCTTCTAGTTAATGGAATCCAAGAATAAGGGTTAAGATGACTGTTTTTCTGAGAAATTATGAAGAAAGAGAGAAATATCTAGGGTTTTGATTATCTTGAGTTTTACAACAGCATTTTTAATGATCTTTGTGCCTAAAGTGTGTCATTTCCACAGAAGATCACAATTATGAAGTCAAATTTCAAAAACAGTACCTGTATCACACAGACAAGACGATCGCGATTCTGTGAAAACTGAGAATTTCCATTTCCAATTTTGTTCTTCTACACTCTCTTACTCAATATACTGAGAATCACCTCTCTTCATACATCTTACTCAGAGATACACAACTAAAGCTCAAAAATTCCATGGATTACACAAAGAATAGACTCAACAAATCAAAAGAATGAACATGAAAAGGAGAAACACGATTTTCTGCAAGAGAGCTCTTCACATTACTTGGATAGCAAAATAATACAACCAACCCTCTCAAAATAGAGGAAATTATCTTTTATACATTTTCAAGTGTCCTCTTTCACACTTGAATTTTGGTCCTTTTCCCTTCTAATCTAAAAATATGCTATCAAAGAGCTTCCAAAAATTCTAGAAAAAATAAGCGATATCCAAATTGTCCTTCTCAACCATATCCAAGAAAAATGCATTTCTTTGACTTATGATCCAACTTTTGTCTAAGATTCTTGGGTATATGAGCATATGCTTCACACCCAAAAACTAGAAGATGATCACAATATGGTGGCTTTCCTGTCCATAACTCTTGTGCCACTTTCAAACCTTTGGTAGTACTAGGTGAAAGGTTAATCACATGAACTACAGTCAATACTACTCCCCAAAAACTTTGTGAGAGGTTTGCATGATGCAACATAGAAATTACTCTATCTTGAATAGTTCTATTCATCCTTTCACATTCATGTGAGGTATACTCACCTTGATTATCAAAATGTAAAGCCTTAAGCTTAGTTCCTTTTTCAGTCTCAACTGAAGCAAGGAATTTTTTGAAAGTAGGGAATGCCTAATCCTTTGATTTGATAGGATATACCCAAACTAGTAGCATCATCCATGAAAGTGACAAAGTAAAGAGAACCACCTAAGGACCTAGTGGGCATAGGACCACACACATCTGTATGAACAAGATCTAAAGGTTGAATTGAAGAGTAAATGTGCGTTCTATGCACATTTCTTGTTTGCTTTCCATATTGAAAATGCTCACAAAATGAAAAATTAGAGAAAGATAACACGGGCAAGTAGCCAGAACGAGAAAGATTTTCCATTCCACTACGAGATATATGGCCCAAAAAACCATGCCAAATACAAGCCATAGACTTTTCAACAATAGCTAACAAGTGTTCTTTCTGTGATACAAATAAAGGATAAAGTGAGCCAACTTTGCTTCCTTTTGCAATAACCATATTGCCCTTTGATATACAAAAAGATTGAGCATAGAAGACCACCTTGTAACCAAGGTCATCAGGTTGACCAACTGACATCAAACTAATCAAGATAACTGAAGTACATGGCGTACATTATGCATAGTAAATTTTGAACCATCAATGAACTCCTCAACCACATCTCCAATCCCCACAAGATCACACTGGTAAGAGTCACCAAGTCTCACTGTACCAAGAGACTTTGCTGCATAATTAGATTCTCTTCCAAAAGTATCAACATCGCAATTGAAACAATCAATTTCTCAAAGAAGTGAAGGACATGTGCAACTAGATGACAAGATGGAGACCACCCCAGTGACAAGAGCTACTACACACCCTCAATCCTCATGCACAAGGACAAAACTTGAACCAAGTTTCAAGAGTAAACAAATATGGGTGAGAAAAGGAGAGAAAACACTAGCTTTTCTAGAACAATTCCCATCCAAGCAAGCCAACCATGCAAAAATAATAGCCAACCAATGAGGACAAGCTCAACCTTAAGGTCTCCAAAAAATTTGGCTGCCTAAGGAATTCATCGTAGCTCAACAAGGACAATTACACATGTGGGTACACAAGGAACTCTTATATGCATAAAACCTTATAATCTCCCTCATGAGAAAAATCTCTAGAAAGAAGTGAAGGAAAGGCAAGGGCCAGAACCAAGCACAAAGATCAAAAGAGGATCAACTTACCTCTTTAGCAATACTCAGAAGACAAGTAACAAGCGTATGGGTTTGGAAGCCAAAAGCACCAGTAGCCCCCATAGGAAAAAAGAGCCAACCACGAGGGATACAAAACTTATGACACCATGCAAAGATGCAGAGGCAAAAGTGATCTATACATAGACAAACACTGTTCTAAAATGGATCCCTATAAGGAGGAATGATAAGTTGTCATTCAACCATCGATTGCTTGTATCATTTCAAGATCCACTGAATACCTCCAAACAAAGGTTGCATCAAGTCTACAAGTAGCATTGAAAGCCTCGACGAGCAAAAACCACATGCCTTTGGCATAATCCCGTCATTTGCACCATTCAGGTCATGCATTTCCATTTATGCATTAATATAGGGCCACATTACAAGACCGTGCATAGACACAATCGAGAATCCCAGGCACATGAGACAAAATTAATATATGTGAACTATTTTATTGATATTAAACGCTTGCTCCTTGTTTTGTGACATTGTTCCTCCAAAAATAAGGGAAAAGAGAAAAAAATGTTGATATATTTAGGTAGTGATGTGTGTGAACACACTATGACCATCGGGGCACTTTTTTCCCTCTTTAGGAGGTTTTTTTTCCCTGTCTTGTATATATTTATATTGCCCTAACATGGTACTTATCTTTGTACATTCTAGTGGTAATACATTCAATATTGTGTGTTGTGCTCTAAACTTCTTCTTCTTCCTTGTTCTTTTTGCATGCTTTCGCAGACGTCTGACTCCAACAATTGGTATCAGAGCAGGTCGCCGCTTCATCTAGGGCGTCGTCTACACCCCTCTGGTTGTCATCTCAAAATAGCATGAATTTTGGTGAGCACACTCAGGATATTTCAGAGATCAAAACAGCTTCACTTTGTGGTGTTGAAATCGCGATCTGAGCTCGTTTCGTCCTCCGAACGTACTATTATAGCGCTTGTGTAGGCTATTTCACCTTTTTGTGCCAAAGGTATATACCAGTTTCAGTTCGCCAGTATAAGCGTCTCAAAGTCTGTTATAGGTTTAGTGGAATTCGTCTAGGTAGTTCTGTTCAACTTTTTGAGATACAATCAATTTTTTGCATCAAGGTATTTTAGTCACTGGCCATGGCTCAAAGCAGTGATGTATTCCATATGTTGGCTGTTGAGGATAAGTTGGATGGTACCAACTACCGGTTATGGGCATATATGATGTGACATATATTGGTTGCAAAAGGAATGTGGGACATTGTGCAGGGTGTTGAAAAATGTTATATCACACTTGCAACTGTTACAATTGCAGGTACTGAAGCTGATGCAAAAGGAGTTGAAGATGGTGATATTCTATAGATTCTTGTTCGTGCTACTATTTTTTTTGCACCTACTGCAGGGAAAATTCATTGGGATGGCAGAGATGCCCAGGCACATGCATTGATAACTTTGTCTATCAAACGTGCCATTATTCCTCACATTTGTTCTTGTAGAACAACTAAGGATGCTTGGGATACACTTACCACATTGTACCAGGCTAGGAATGAGGCTCGTGTTGCTTACCTCCGAAAACAATTGGAGAGTGAGCATATGAATGAAGGTGATTCTATGATAGTTTTCTGACAAAATCAAGGATTTGAAGGAACAGTTGATTTCTGTTGATGAAGTCCTTCTTGATAGTTCACTTATGTAGACTATTTTGAATGGTCTTCCTAACTCATATCAGATTTTTTCTTCTACTCTTCGTTTGATGATGAAAGGAAATCCAAATGCCTTGTCATTTGAGGAGTTAGTTTCTATTCTGTTGTAGGAAGATCAGTCTAGGCAGAACAGGTCTATTATGCGTGTTGTAGATCAAGATTTCCTAGCTACTCAAAAGAGCAAAGGTAAGTGGAGTTCCTCTACTAGTAAGCAGAAATCTATGCTGCACATTCGAAGAAGGAAGACAACGATGAGAAGAAATTAGAAAAGTAGAAATTATTTTGTAAATACTATAAAGTAAATGATCATGTCATTAAGAGCTGTCAAGCACCTAGAAGGTCAAAAAGGGAGAAAAGACAACAAAATAGGTATGGATATGATTCTAGATTTGTTACAAAGCATTCAATCAATTTCAGAGGAACCATCAAAATGAAGAGGCAAAGAGAAACCCTAATTGGGAAAACGCCATGAAAGAAGAAATAGATGCATCGAAGGAGATGGACACTTGGGATTTGGTTCCAATGTCACCCAATCAAAAGGTAATTGGTTCGAGATGGGTGTATAAAGTTAAAAGAAACTCAGATGGATTAGTTTGCAGGTAGAAGGCAAGATTAATTGCCAAAGGATGCCCACAAACTCATGGTATACACTATGAGAAAACATTCTCACTAGTTGCAAAGATGACTACAATTAGAACATTGATAAGTGTAGCTTCCAACTTGATGTGAAAAATGCAATTCTAAATGGTTAGATAAGTGAAGAGATATACATGTCACAACCACCAGGTTTTGAAAACCCTAATCATACATCTTATGTTTGCAGACTTAGGAAAGCATTGTATGGATTGAAACACGTTGCTAAAGCTTGGAATTACAGGTTGGTTGCATACCTTCACGATTAAGGGTTCAAATCTAACAACTCAGATCCTTCTTTATTCATCAAAAGAGATCACAATGATGACATCTATCTATGTGTATATGTAAATGATATTATTGTGAGAGGTGATACTTTGAATGACATTCAAAGGATTAAGATACACATGCAAAGAGGAGTTCAAAATCAGTGACTTATGTGAGCTCACATATTTCCTACATATGCAAGTGATTTATACAACTGAAGGGATGTATCTAACTCAAAGAAGATACATTCAAGATCTACTTCTCAAGCTCAAAATGGAGAACACAAAGCTTGTAGGTGAACCTTTGCAGCAAAATGCTACTCACACAAGACCAGACATATCATATAGTGTGGGGGTGCTTAGTGAGTTCATGCACTCACCTAGAAGGCCACACATGGATGGTGCAAAGAGAGTACTCAAGTAATTCAAAGGGTTTATTTTCAATCTTTTATTGTCCTTCCTGGTTAAAAGAACTATTCAGAGCTTTTTATGCTTTCTTTTCTCCAAGCATACAGAAAAAATGTCCCAAAGTTCAAGTTGAGATTACCCACATATTCGATGTCCCATACCACCGAATTTACTTCAGCGGTAGTGTAAACCTAGATGTCCCATACCATCCGGCTTACACCTCCACTTTGGTAAAGGTAACTTTAGCTTGAGTTTTGGGATCAAACCTTCTTCTAATCAAGTCATCTATTACTTCTTGGACTTGTAAGTGTTATTTCCACTGCAGAGCATATGTATTGTCTATTCTACAATGGAGTTTCAACTTACTAAGTCTCAATTGCAACTTGATAAGACTAGTGTCAAAAAATTGGCTTTTCAATTATTCCTTTATTCAGATATACTTTACAAGATCCCTTTCATGTCACTTGATGATAGAGCTAGTTTATATCTCAACTAGATATCATCTCTTATGACATTGTGAGTAATCTGAGAAAGAATAATTGATTTGTCAATCAAATCTCTATGTTGAAGTAGATGGTAATTCCATTTACTATATAGTCCTTTATTTCTAGGACATTAGAAAATGGTACTTAGGGTTTATTACCACCCTTGAGTTTTACCTTCTCTTCATGCCTTGCATTTGCTTGGAAGAATAATGTAAGGCTCCAAATAGTTCTTAAGTTCTTTCAAACAAAGAACTTTCTTGAACAAAATCAGTAATACTTTCATCTTCCAATACTAAGATTTTGTTATACCATATTTTCTCTTCCTTAGAGCTTTGAGAAGATAGTGCTCTAAGTCACCACCATTGTATCGTGGTTTCAAGAGAGAAATTTTTTGTACTATGGCCTTGCTGATCAGACATGCCATGGGTTTTTATGGAATTTAAACTTTCATAAGAGGGATATACTCTTTGATCATTGCTTGGTGCCACTTCTATTCTCTACTCCTTCCTCAAACTCATTCAACTTGCAAAAATTGTTGCTCCATCTACAGAGCCCCAAATCAAGTTTTTAAGCATTCATGTATAAGTATCTAGTTTATGTGTACAAATTTTGAAGTCATTTGGTTCAATAATGTTGGATAAATCTGAGGTTTACAGTCTCGAGATCATTGTCTGCATGTCCTTGAAAAGTTGGGATGACATTCAATCAGTGTTAAGGTTATTGGTCCTTCATTGGTTGATATAAATTAGGGCTTTTATGCATTTTAGCAAGCCAAAACTATTTATGAAAGTCCCTTAAGAGGAAGTTTTCCAATTGTAATTTTGTTGGGTGCTCTCAGTGTTTGAAGTCATAACTTCCATCCATTTTAGAAGGTTTTTGTGAGCTAGTCAAGGTGCAAGTTATCTATTTTGCATCAAATTGTTCTTGTTGACGTTCCAAAGTACCTATTGGGTTTTATTGAAAGGCATTTGAGGCAACTCTCTTATATGTATCCAAGTGATACAAGCCATTCCATAATATCCATGACATCACAATAACATTTCCATTTCTAGGATTATGAACCATACATTTGTTATCATGAAAGTTTACATGAATTCCAATACTAGCAATAATAGGAACTAGAATCAAGTTTTACTTGATATCAGGTACATACAACGCATCGTTGAGAGTAAAAATACCTCTATTTGCAATTGTATGTTGAATATCTCCAACTCCAATGATAGGGTTCATTTTGCAAAGATGCAAAAAATTTATTTCGCATGAAGTGATATGCTAACATGTAAGTGGATTTGATATCAACATTGAAAAAAAAAATACCAAATAAAATTGAACTTCACATATATGAATGCATTAGGAGCTTCCATATTTTGCGAAAACTATGGGAAGTCTCTTGTTGGACTTGGTGAGCTTAGAGATTTGAATCTTCCAAATGTCATAGTCCTCAAGCTTGAAAGAGAGTTGCTTGTAGAAAAAATCGGAGTCAATTACAATATGACTAATAAGCTAGAAATAAGCAGGGTGTAAAGTTCACAAACAATGAAGGTCTAGATCCTGATCTCAATCTTGACCAAATTAGAGCTGATCCAAATAGTTTATCCTCATTAACACGGACCATACACAAAATCAAATACATCTATAAAGGTTTTAACCTTGAGGTGTAATTCACTTCTAAGACTAAGACTCATCCATTTTCCACTGGTATAGGTCTACATTGTCTATACATACTTAAGTTTAAGTATGTGGATTCAATGATTCTACAAATGTGCAAAGATGAGAAAAATAGATCATACCATCCTCTTGAAGTAGTTGCCAACAAAATTCCACTCATCACAAAAAATCTAGTTTTTGTGAATGGCATTCCTAGGATTGTGGTCACTTGTACTTGGATTCCTCAAGATCTTACACGACCTATCTCAACGTCTCAAAGAAATCATGTGACCTCCACCATAAAATAGACTTATAGTGTCTCTTATAGAACCACCTCTATCTATCCAAATTAATCCTATCAATATGGCTTAGATTACTCAACATCAATCTTTATTTATGCCAACATGGCCACCTCAAACGTCCTACCCAACATTTCCTATTGATGATCAAGTGCCAATAGCACCTCAAATGAATCTTCTCTCAAGTTATGGCACAAAATCAAATGACACAAAATTAGATCTCGAGACTCAATTTTGGTAGAAGCTTTCATCTTTCCCAAGCAGCTAAATATATGTGAGAGTCCTATGAAGGTCAAGGTGATCTACATGCACATGAGTCCACATTTAGAAAATTTTTGCATGGAAAGCAAGGCTATGATGTCTTCACAGGATATGAAGCATTTAGAATAACCTTGAAAGGAACACTATTAGCTTGGTTTCAAGCACTAAGAATAAAAATTTATAGATTATATATGAACTCTTAAAATCATGACTTAAAACTATACGATTACCTAGCATGATGCATGACAAAGGACGTCCCTTCAACGAGATTAATTGCTCATTTTCTTGATGGATTGCATAGTGCTCAAGTATGAACTATAAAAATATTTATAGAATCCTACCACCTTGGAGAACTATAGAAAAAAGTGCAATAAAATCAAAGATGACCTGGGTAATTCTATTCAACTCTTTGCATCAATGACAAAGCCCACACAAGCATGACATCTAGTATTTCTTCAATAGATGAAATGACAAAGGCTATAATCAAGACCTCGAATTGAGCCTAAATTTTTAGACATCTACAAAACCTCATAGAAGATGCTCTCAATACGGAGGGATCATTTGACATATGTGTGTAATTGAAGGCCACCTCCTCTTGCACATCCACAATTGCAATATTGTGAAATAGATCAAAAGATTAGAGAAACGTATGAAATTTTCTAAGTGCTTTTAGCATTAAAAGCTTGCAAGGTCGTACCCCACAATACCAAAATATACCAAAAATGGGAAATTTCTAAGTCCGAAGGAGTTATCCACAACAATATCAATATCCTGCACAACACACTATCTAGCTAGAACACCTATACAATATCAATTTAGGCCAATGATGGAGTACCGAACATACCATCCTGAACCAACATTGGGTATGTAGTCACTTGCTCCCATACATGTGGCTCCAATCAAGTATAGACAAGCACTTAGAGAAAGCACAAAATATGCAATTCTGACTTCATCTACTCTAGTCATTACATACATTAGTGGGCAAGATAATTCCATTGAAAATAATCAATGTTGACAGGAGGGAAAATGCATAAATAAGTGCTCAATCTGATGTTTAAGTTGCTGAGTCAGAATGTGCTGACTCAGAATTGTGTTGAGTCCGTGTTTTGCTCACTCGGAAATTTTAATAAACAGCTATCAATTAGTTAGTCTTTCATGTCGCGTGACTTTTGGTTGTTGTTTCTTGCTCGCACGAGTATCAAATGCGAAGAAGAAGCTTCTTTCAAGAAGATCGGGAGAAGAAAGAAGACGAAGAGCCCAGAGAAAGTCGAAAGGTCTCTGTTTACGTGTGTGTGCAGGCTGAAACACAGTTCAGGCCTTCAAAATATAGGCAATTCTAAGAATTATCGCAATGATCTATCTTGTAATTCTGTCGTTTTGAGGACTAAATCAATATATTTCGAATTCTCTATTCAACGTAGGTGTAGAATTTTGCGTATCTGAGTAAAAGTGTTGTGAAACAATATTCCATCGCAGCATAATAGTGCTAAACCTGAAGTCTGTTTGCAAGTGTTTTCTCTGTGTGAGTAGATCAATGTTGAACTTGAATTCTTTAGAAGTCTGTGACTTGTGTAAGTAGCTATGTGTTCCTGAACCCAAACATTCAATAAGATTATGTTTCAAAATATTACAAATCATCCATGGATTACACTAATTATCAAGATTATTCAAGTGGATATGAAGATTACCATTATAGTTATAACTATAGAAAATCTGAGTATATTCATTTCTATTATGCAAATGTTCCACCTTAAACAATCACTAGACCTTGGTTTTGACCTACTTAACTGAGAGATCCTTAGGATGTTCCACCTTAAACAATCACTAGACCTTGGTTTTGACCTACTTAACTGAGAGATCCTTAGGTGCGAAGAGGATCATTTAACTGGGAATTTTCCACTTTCACAACGTGTACTAAAATTTCCACCAATTCTTCCTAAGAAATCTTACTATACTGATTATGGTGGAGAGACACTTTTATAAAGATGAACTCAAAACTTAGAGTGAATAAATATGCACCTATCAATATGGTAGTTACGCTTCCATCTAGCAATCGAGTGGAAGGGGAAAAGATAGCATCAATTAAGGTTTTCACAAATGTACAAGACAAATCTAAGCCAAAATCCAAAGGCAAACAAAGGCTTGATACCATCACCTCAGAAATTGAGGAAGAGCTTCTAATTGATTTTGCACCTATAAAGGGTACCTCAAAGACTTATAGAGCCCAAAGAAAAAAATGATAAAACAAAGTTGCTAAACTTAATGATACCCTCAAGCAAAAACAAGATGAGCTTGCAAAATAGAAAATCCATGTTTGAGAAAGATCACATAATAGCCAAGAAACAATCCCACCTAGAAATTCATGGCAACAACCTCGTTTTGTCCTAGATCATCCCATAAAATTGAGTTGGAAGGATTTTTATGAGCTTATCACGATTGAATTGGAGTAGACCATTAATTAAAAATCATGAAAAATTTTATCCAAGGGGATACTTAGAGAATAAATGATTGAAGTTGCCCAAACGTTTCTAGAGAAAGTTCTAGATGTTGGTCTTTGGGTACATAAACCCAAAGAATACTTGCAAAAAAGTTTCAAGCCATGTAGGATTATTATCAAGAAAAACTTTGTGAACCTATAATAGAGCCTAAGTGGAGGGAGGGCCAATCTCGAAGTAAACCTCCATTCTCAAAGTTCCAAGAACATGAGAATCCAATAAACAATGACATTCCTCTTGATGTTCTAGTAAGCCCATAGTCATGGATTGAGATTGCATCCAATTTCCAATCTCTTCTGATATATATGAGAGATTATGAAGTAGCATCTAATATACAAAGAAAAAAACTTTAAATCTATGCCACTCATCCCAAGGCCAGATAATTGATTCTTAGTTATACAAACATGAGATTCTTGTCGATAGAGTTGGAGATTACAATGTTGAAGATGAGGGGAATACACTTCTGCCAATTAGTTATAATGATGTGACTACAATAGCTATTGTAGAGTCTCATGGTGGAATAGCAATAACTATCAAATATTCATGGGAAACATGGGGTAATCCAACCTTATGTCCCACTCGCATGTGCCTACAATTAGTTGATGCACACATGGAGAGACCCTTTGGTTTCCTCAAAGGAATCGCATTGAACACACGTGGATTCGAACTTGAGCCTATATTAGCCTATGAAAATTTTCCAAGGGAAGAAAATAAGAAGTACTCTTAGGAAAACCATTTCTCAGTCAAATGAAATTGTTATAAATTATGGAATATGTTGAACAATGCATTGTTGGAGTGTAACATGGAATATGTTCAACAATGCATTGCTGGATTGTAACATGGAATATGTTGAACAATGCATTGTTGGAGTGTTAAATTATTATTGAACAATGCATTGTTAGAGTGTTAAATTATTTATGTATTAATGTGTTTTTGATGTTTTTGATATAGCAGCTGAAGGTTCGTGAGGAGCGTGCAAGGCGTGAAAGGGCGGATATCAATAATCCAAATAATTATTATTTACTTTGTAAATAAACCTCGTAGAAGGTTCTATTGTTAGAAACAGTTAGAAAAGTAATGGTTAGAATAAGGGTCGTTGTAGACCGCAGTTTTTGTTATTGAAAGCAATGGCTTTCTGTAAAAGTTACCAACTTTTAGTTTCACGCTTGCTTTTCGAAGCCGCTCTCATGTAACCACTCTTTTCAACGTAATCAAAATTCCTATAATACATGCACTCTGTGGACTGTCGAAACAGAGTGCATGGGGGAAGATTGCACCCAATAGTATGTTCTGTCTCGTCTCTTGTTACGTCTATTCTCTGTGTGTTTTCAGCATTCATAACCTCTGTATGCACGTGAGCAAGATCCTGACAATAGTGGTATCAGAGCTCTACACGCATCAATACGGAGGGTTCTATTCTCTGTTCGCAATTCCGATTCCGATTCCGATTCCGTCTCCGATTCCTGTTCCTGTTTCAGTTCCAGTTCCAGAACCCGAACCTACGTTTTCACCTACATTTGCTTCTACGTGTACACCTATGTTTACTCCTTCGGCTTACTCCAAGGCATCGACTAAGGCATCAACTAAGGCAAAGAACTTAGGCAATACATTGGCAACATTGGCACCCAAGGCTCCCTTGGCGACCGTTGGTAGCTGTTGGCTACGCGCGAGGCAATTTTAATTTTGAGTGGCAATAGAGAAGTTTAGATTCCCTAAGGTAGGAGGATTTGAACCCACAACCTCCTACTTTCAAGGGAAGTACTTTAACCACTCCACCATCTCTTGGAGTTGTCACTCAAGTTCTCTCCTCTTAAATTTAACATAACTTGCAGTTTTTCTTACTTTTCAAGGCGGCACGGTGCGACGCAACGCGGCGCGTCTCAGGGTACACTTGTCAGGGTACACCAGGGTACATCCAGAAAGGGTACACTCTGTCAGGGTACATCCAGACAGGGTACATTTTGTTAGGGTACATTTCCTGAGGGTACATCCCAAGAGGAAAGCACTAGCTTAAGGGTCCAAAAGCACCATGGAGGATTAGAGTAATTCACCTCTACCTGAGGTGACACTCAAACAACAACTAGAGCTTTTGCGGCATGAGCTTCGAGGAGCTCAAAATGAAATCCGGCAACGTGATGAAGTCCTCCAAAAGATACAAACTGAGGAAGACAACCTTATGAGAGTAGTAAAAGCTATTGTTTATGCCCAATCTGATGTTACTCATTCGAAGATTGGTACTTAAAACTACCAGTTTTTACGATTTGATGGCCGAAAGGATGGGCCTTTAGCCCTTTCTTGGCTGTCACAGTTTGATGATTTTTATACTGACGAAATGTATGTTGAAAGTGAAAAAGTTAAATTTGCCACTAACTATTTAGTAGGTAAAGCTCAACTCTAGTGGAATGTCCTGCGGCACAGTACGGAGCGTCCAGCAACATGGAAGGCTTTTCAAGAGAAAGTGAAGGATTCTTTTCTTCCTCCTCAATACAATTTACATGTTCGACGTGCATGGACGACCCTTACACGGAAGGAGGGTGATACGGTTACCACCTACACAGAGTAGTTCTGGCAAAATTTACTACTTGTTCGAATGCTTGAAGATGTTCCGAAGGATAGCTTGCAACAGAAATATGAAGATGGTTTGGAGGTGGGAATCCAAGCTAAGCTTCACACCCTACGACCTACAACCCTCAATGAGGCTATATCTTTCGCCTATGATGTAGAAAAAGAATTCCAGTCCATAACAAAGTCACTTCGATTACAACAACCACGTCAACGGCCATTTTTTGTTAAACCACATCTTCCTCTGAAGTGTAATTTTAATGCCCCATCTTACCCTAGTTTTCCTTGTCCTCCACAATCCAATTACTCAACTCCACTTTTTGTTTCATCTCTCCAACCAAACCACCTAGCCTTCAAACTTCAGCAGTGGATGCCCAACAAAAGCAACCACGAATCACTTGCAGGAATTGTGGCAAACTTGGACATACAAAAATAAGGTGCAGATTGCGACCTCTTCACATGAAACCGGCTACAGCTCAATTGCATAACATGGAGGTCCATAATGCAGAAATTCCTCCTGTTTGGACAGAGGAATCATTGGAGAAGGACTTAAGTACCTTGGGTAACGATATCTCTCTTCACTCTCTAATTTGCATGCAAGGTACAATAAATAATAAAGTAGTTAAAATTCTACATGACGATGGTAGTTCACATGACTTCATTTCACATTTATTAGTACAAGAACTTAAATTACAAATGTTTCCTTCCTTGTATAAAGTGAAATCTGCATTTCAAGGTAGTCGTTATAATGTAACACGAGAAGTGCAAGATGTTACTATTAGCATAGGCCCATATATTGATTCACAAACATTTTTAATTGCACCTTTGCAATCTAACGATGTTATACTAGGTATGCCTTTTCTTCACCATTATTATAGTGTTGCGTGCATTTAGGAAAGGATTCAACTCATGCATTGTTTTTGTCAATGTCATCAATGATTATACTCATATACTTCCTGATGCATATAAACCTTTCATGAGTACTTATGAGGATTGTTTTATGTCTAAGTATCCTTCTGAACTACCAGCATCTCGAGGATCCTTTGACCATAGCATAGACTTAGTCCCTGGTAGTTCTCCTCCTCATAAAACACCTTATAGACATGGCCCACTACACCAAAAGGAAATAGAAAACCAAGTCAAAGACCTACTACAGAAAGGACTTATAAGGCATAGTTCTTCCCCATTTGGAGCACCAGTTCTCTTAGTAGAGAAGAAGAATAAAACTTCTCGCATGTGCATTGATTATAGAGCCCTTAACAAGATCACAATAAAGAATAGATACTCTATTCCATGAATAGATGATCTCTTAGATAAGTTACGAGGAGCTCATGTCTTTAGTAAAATTGATCTTAAATCGGGTTACCGTCAGATTCATATGACACAAAGTGATATTTTTAAGATTGCATTTAGAACTCAAACTGGCCATTATGAATTTATGGTAATGCCCTTTGGACTTACTAATGCCCCTGCTACATTTGCACGAATGATGAACAATATTTTTCTTGATTATCAAGCTTTTGTTCTTGTATTCTTTGATGATATACTTGTTTACAATAAGAATGATAGTGAACATGAAAAGCATCTTGAAATAGTTTTTCATTTGTTACGAGAGAACACACTTTATGCTAATCCTGAAAAGAGTTACTTCTTTCAACGTAAGCTAGAATATTTAGGACATATTATTTCAAGTGAAGGTGTGCATGTGGATCCGAAAAAAATTAGAGTTACAGTAGAATGGCCTACACCATAATCAGTCAATGATGTTCATTCTTTTCTTGGCTTGGCTAGTTTCTATAGGAAGTTTGTTCGAAATTTTTATTATTTAGCATTGCCTCTTACGTTGTTGTTGAAAAAGAGAATAAAATTTTCATGGGGAATCACCCAACAACAGTCCTATGAAAAACTTAAACATGCACTTTCACATGCACCTGTTTTACAATTACCTGATTTTTCACAACCATTTCATGTCGTTACTGATGTTAGTGGTTCAGGAATAGGTGCTGTTTTAATGTAAAATGACCATCCCATTGCATTTGAGAGTAGGAAGCTTAAGCCCTCAGAAACGAATTATAGTACGTATGATAAAGAATTGTTAGCAATTGTGCATGCTTTGCGAATTTGGAAACACTATCTTATGGGCTCTGAGGTCTTAATCAAAACCGATTAACATGCTATTAAGCATTTATTAAATCATCCCTTAATCTCTGAAAGGCATCTTAAATGGGCATCATTCATTCAAAATTTCCAACCCATGTTACAATATCAGCCTGGTAAAGCTAATGTTGTAGCTGATACTCTTAGCCGTTTTCCTTCGCATTTTGTTGTTTTGAATAATATTTCTCCCATCCAAATTCATTCTTTTCAAGAAATGGTTTCCACTTATGCATCTGATTTGTATTTTTCACGTGCATGGCATGACTTCAACAATGATGCATCTTTATCTGATGAACATTATACATTTCATAATGGTTTTCTTTATTTTCAACATGGATTGTGCATAACCCAAGCTTTTAAAGATTTTGTCATTAAAGAAATGCATGAACCGTCTTACATGAGTCATAGAGGCATACAGAGCACCATTTCTGCTTGCAAAGATTTCTTCTTTTGGCCACACATGGAAAAAGATATTTCACGTTATGTTTCTCAATGCATTGTATGTCAATGTGTCAAACGTCATCATGGTAAACCATTGGATTATTAATGCCACTTTCCATTCCAAATGAACCATGGGAACAAATCTCTATGGATTTTATCACAGATCTTCCCATCACTTCATCACATAATGATATGATTTGGTCAATAGTTGATAGGTTTAGTAAATATTCATATTTGATTCCGTGTAGAAAAACTTTGACTGCACCTCAGGCTGCAAAATTATTCATTAAATGCATTTTCCCACATCATGGATTTCCTAAAGTAATGTTATCTGATCGTGATGTTAGATTTTGTAATCATTTTTGGGTTGCCTTATTTCAACATTTTGGTTCTAAAATAGATTTTAGCTCTGCATTTCATCCTGAAAGTAATGGACAAAGTGAGGCTACAAACAATACTATTCTTGATTTATTGTGTTGTTATTCATTAGATAATCCTAATAACTGGGATGAAAAGTTGCCATTGCTTCAATTTGCTTACAATAACACTGCACACACCACTACAGGTCATGCACCTTTTGAAATTGTTTCTGGTAAAAAGCTTCCCACTCCCATGTCCCTCACCCAAACCGACATTCCAATGGCTGATTCTATTGCTCATGATCACGTTTCTATACTTCATGATGTTCACGAGCACATTAGGAAAAGTCAAGAGCGATATACACGTAATATCAATACTAAACGATTAGCCAAAGAATTAAAGGAAAATGATTTTGTATGGTTGCGTATCATTAAAGACGTCTCAAAAATATTTTGCAGCATGCTAAAATTAAGCTTGCACCACGCTATTATGGACTGTTTCGCATTATAGAAAAAATTAATGATAATTCATTTAGATTAGATATTCCATCTCATTCGACTATTCATAACTCTTTTCATATTAGTTTACTTAAACCATTTAAAGGAACTTTACCACTTGCTCCACTTCTTGATGACCCTCCTTTAATTGAATAACAATCTGAAATCTTAGTTCCTGAGAAAATCATTGATCATGATGTCACTACTACACGCACAGGTACTCAATATCATCGATATTTGGTTAAGTACGAAAATCACTCTATTGAAGAATGTCAATGGATACATAAAACACAATTATCACCTCATTATGACCACTTAATTTCTACATATCATACACAAACACATTAATGTAACAGCTCCATGAACATTTTCATGCATGTGTTTTTACATGGAACATACTTATTTTTTATTCAGTGATGAAACATGTGACTGGCCATCCATGTTTATCATTTTATCAACTGAGGGGCATGTTATAAATTATGGAATACGTTGAACAATGCATTGTTGGAGTGTAACATGGAATATGTTGAACAATGCATTGTTGGAGTGTAACATGGAATATGTTGAACAATGCATTGTTGGATTGTAACATGGAATATGTTGAACAATGCATTGTTGGAGTGTTAAATTATTATTGAAAAATGCATTGTTAGAGTGTTAAATTATTGATGTATTAATGTGTTTTTGATATAGCAGCTGAAGGTTCGTGAGAAGCGTGCAAGACGTGAAAGGGCGGATAAATAATCCGAATAATTATTATTTACTTTGTAAATAAACCTTGTAGAAGGTTCTATTGTTGGAAATAGTTAGAAAAGTAATGGTTAGAATAAGGGTCGTTGTAGACCGCTATTCTTGTTATTGAAAGCAATGGCTTTCTGTAAAAGTTACCAACTTTTAGTTTCATGCTTGCTTTTTGAAGCCGCTCTCATGTAACCACTCTTTTCGACGTAATCAAAATTCCTATAAATACATGCACTCTGTGGACTGTCGAAACAGAGTGCATGGGGGGAGATTGCACCCAATACTGCGTTCTGTCTCGTCTCTTGTTACGTCTATTCTCTGAGTGTTTTCAGCATTCATAACCTCTGTATGCGCTTGAGCAAGATCCTGACAACAGAAATTGGTACAAGAATGGGGAGGTAGCACTATTTACTTATAGCATCAAGGCATAACTACAAAAGACAATCTACAAACAATTATAAATAGAAATGTGTACCTTCTTCAATTGTGAGAGATTCATGATGATGATAAAGACAAATTCCACAAAAAGCTATGACTCCAATCAACCATCTTGGGTGAATGAAGACACTCATCTTTGGATATTTCAATCACAAAAAACAACTTTGGGTCATCCAACTGAAAGCTTTCCATTGGCTAGGTTTGAGCCTATGGAACTTTCAACTTTCCAATCTTTTTTGAGTATTGTGTGTTCCATCAAATCATCATCCTCATAGACTAATAATTGACATGAGAGTCCTGGACTTTTTCCACGTGCATGGGAAGTGTGAATTCTTTGATGCATGGAGTTTGAGTTCCTCCTAAGCCTATCAATTGGGATTTGACTAGTTTGAGTTTGGACTTAACTATCTAAGCAAGAGACAACCTAATGACATTAGTTGTGGCATCCATGTCAATTAGCAATTAAATCATGTGTGAAAGTAAGTGCACTAATTTAGCATTTATATGAGAGCTTCTATCTTTGATTAGCTTTGCATTGTATTTCACTTGGCACACAACCATAAATATGGAATTTGGTTCATAAGTGACACCATGGAGATATCCCTAGGTGCAGTGGAGCACACGTTCTAATTAGTTTGTCTTAAAAGGAAGCGTTTCTTTTAGATAAAATCTAAATCTTTTGCTTGATCCTATTCCTAACAAGTTGTTCTTATTTTTATTTATTTTTAGCCACTTGTAACTATTTGAGAATTGCTACAATGAGGGGTTCCTAGTAGAGTTTGACTCTACAACCAATGATGTAATTGGGAAAAACTTCACCATCGAGTGTGGCTAATAAAATGTTATCACTAAGAGATATGCAATCTTTCACATAGGGACCATGCCCTCTCTTTTGTATCTTCTTTGTGTGTGTTTTAAACATGTGGAAATGCACATGATCACCTTCATGTAGTTTTTTATCTTTCATATGGGCATCAAAATAGATTTTTTGGTGCTTTTGTGAGCATAGATGCTCTTAATAGCCCATAGGCATATGTCTTATAATGGATCAAGCTTACCACTAAAGCAAATAGCTCATGGTCATTCTATTCATAGTCTTATGGTAACTTGCAATTTGGGACCAAAAAACGTCAATAAGCAAAATGGCATATTGTCTATATATTAAGTTGAATGGACTAGCTCCAAGTAGAGTCTTGTAAGGGACTTGATAAGCCCATACTACATGGTACAATTTTTTATCCCAATTGGAGCATCCACTATTAAAAAGTTTGTTTGAAATTGTGCATGACACTTTATTAAAGCTCTTTGCTTAACTGTTAGCTTGTGGGTAATATGGAGCCAACATTTTATTGACAACTAGTAATTCATGGAGTAAGGCCTCTATGAATTCATTCACAAAATGTGTGCCCCTATCAGGGATTATCTTAATAGGGAGGCCAAATCAGATAAAGACTTGCTCAAACAAGAATTTGGCGATTACTCAAGCCCATAGAGTGGAGTTGGTAGCAATTTTAGTTGATTGAGACATTGTTTGAACTTATGTTTAATGACTATTTGATCTCTCCCAACTATATTTGTCTATGTTGACTCTCACTATAAACATTATCTATCTATGTGTATATGTAGATGATATTATTGTGACAGGTGATGATCTAAATGGCATTCAGAGGATCAAGAGACACATGCAAGAGGAGTTCAAAATCAGTGACTTAGGTGAGCTCACATACTTCCTAGGTATGGAGGTGATATACACAAATGAATTAATGTAGTTAACTTAGAGATAATACATTCAGGATCTACTTCTTAAGTTCAAAATGCAGAACACTAAACCCGCAGTTACACCTTTGGAGACGAATCATAAACTAAGTGTTTATGAAGGTGAGAAAATTGAAGACATTAAAGAGTATCAAAGCTTGGTAGGTAGCTTGATATATGCTACTCATGCAAGGGTAGACATCTCATATGGCATGGGAGTGTTTAGTCAATTCATGCACTCGCCAAGAAGACCACACATGGATGCATCTAAGAGAGTACGTAAGTATCTCAAAGGTACAATAAATGAAGGTATATTCTATCCTTACTCTTCAGATTTGGATATCAAAATCTATTCAGATGTAGATTGGGTAGGAGCTAAGGATGATAGAAAAAGTACTTCTGGTTACTTCGCATTTGCAGGTTCAAAGCTAGTGTCATGGAGTTCCAAGAAGCAACCAAGAGTTGCTTTATCCTCGACTGAAGCAGAGTACAGAGGCTTGACCATAGCAACTCAAGAGGCAATATGGTTGAAGACATTGTATACAGATTTGGGACTTGTGAGTTCCAAACCTCACATATTTGGAGATAATGTAAGTTCCATGCATCTAGCGGCAAACCCTATTTTCCATGCAAGAACCAAACACATAGAGGTGCATTATCACTTCATCAGGGAGAAGCTCATGGCAAAGGAGATTGACATTTGTTTTGTTCCAATTGAAAAGCAAGTAGCAGATATGATGACGAAGGCACTTGATGGAATAAAGCTTTGTAGATTCAAAGCTATGGCAGGTATTCAACCTATTAGAGAATGAAGACTCAAGCATACTTTAGCTTGAGGGGGAGCTTTTGGAACTTCAATCTTACACTATGGTTGAGGTGGATTTGATCTACATCAAAGGCTATTGCGTCAAAAGAATATCTGCTAGAGAGTTCTTTTTCTTATGCTCACTTATTGTATTTTTTAAAAACAATTTTTCATGGATCTTTTACCATTGTAAAAGCTTTGAGGTTTACACATGTAAAAGTAGAAAGATGAAGCCCAAATTCCACGAATTTATGGTGGTTGAGTTGCATTCAATCAAGCAATCAATCACCTAAAAGTAGATCAAACTAGATGTTCACTTTTCTTAGATTGTAGGAAAGTGAATTGATTCCCTCCAACAACCATTTCACCTTCATTTGAATTCAAAATCCACTTGTAGAAGTTGTGGAGCACTTCTAGAGTCTATATAAAGACTTGAAATCACATGTAAAATGTATGGAGGCATATACATACACTTGTGACCATCATTGTCTTGCTCCTTCAATTTTTTGCATCATTTTTTGCCAACACTAATCTTGCAGAGGCTGCTTCTCTCTCTCCAGAGATCCAAATTGAATGCAAGATGACTCATTGGAAAGTATTAGTGTTTAATTTATTCCTATAAATTTTCATAGCATTTGGTTTAGTAAATTCAAAGAAATATCAGTTTTTCTATCTTGGGGTTAATCTATGCATATTCTTGAAAAATAGGAGGTACCACCGTTGAGTGTCTGATTCATTCCTATAGCATAATTTGCTTATTCCTTATACTTTTGTGCTTTTTATACACTAAACCCTATGTGTATCACTCCCATACTCTGGAATTCAACATCTTTCTTGGACAACTCTTTAATCAAGAGGCCAACAATAGCATAAAGGAAGGTAACTTCTATCATGGTAATTCAACTACTGCTCTATATGCAAGGATAAGAAGCAGAAAGGTAAGAAGAATGAAGAAGATGAAGAAGATACTTCCCAAACCAACTTCACAAGCAAGAGCAAGTGGAAAGGGAAGAAGAAAGGACCAAAGAAAGACAAAGCCAAAGGTGAGAATGTTAAGCCTTGTGCCATATGCGATAAGACCAACCACACCACTCAAAATTGTTGGTTCAATGGAAACTTCAAGAAAGGAAGTGGAAGAGGTGGATATGGCAGCAATAGAGGAAGAGGTGTACACAACTTCAACAATAACAATAGAGGCTATAATAGAAGAGAATTCAACAATTATTTAGAAGATCAACCACATGAACACTCATTGCTTCTTATGAATCTAAGCCACAAAGAAGGTAAAGAAGATGATCATTTGTTCTACATAGATTTAGGATGTTCAAATCATGTTGTAGGCAACATTACTCTTCTATCTAATTTGGAAAGTCCAAAGCATAGACATGAAGTACAAACAAGGGATGACACAAAGCACAATGTGGAGAAGATTGGTAATGTCAAAGCTTCCAATGGCAGGACAAACATTCTAAGTAAGGTTCTATATGTACCCACTATCACCACAAACCTAATAAGTGTAGGCCAAACAGTTAAGAAAGGCTTGCAAGTTAGGTTCACCTAGCATGGAGCTTTTGTGGAAGATCCATGTCAAGGCTTCAAGAAGGTAGCTAGAGGTGAGAAGCATGGTAGGCTCTTTACTTTTGAAGTAGGAGAAACCAGGAACATAACTCTATTCACTTTTGGGTCTCAAACCTTAAGTGAACTTGAAGTGTGGCATAAGAGACTTGCTCATGTGAATGAAAGAACCTTGAAGGATATATGCAGGGATCAAAGTGTTTTAGGACTGCCGAATATATCAAATCAACACATGATCAACATGTGTGATGAATGCCAGATTGGGAAGGCACAAAGACAACCATTCAACCACAAAGGCTACATCCACAACAATTCATTGGACTTAGTACATACAGATTATGGGGACCAAGTCAAGAACCTTCATTGGAAGGATCAAGGTATTATATCTCATTTATTGACGACCATAGTAGATGGACTATTCTATACTTTATCAAGAGTAAGAATGAAGTGTTCGATTTCTTCAAAAATTATCTCGCACATGAGGAGAATCATACAGGTAGATCACTCAAGAAGCTTAGATCTGATGAAGGGGGAGAATACTTCTCCAAAGAGTTTGAGGAGTTCTTGCAGGATAAAGGTATCAAAAGGGAAATGACTACCAGGTACTCTCCTCAACTAAATGGAATTGCAAAGAGGAGAAACAAGACATTGGCTGGATCAGCCCGAACAATACTTGAAGAGAAGAAGTTGCCACATTATCTATGGGCGGAAGCTATTTCAACTATTGTGTACCTTGTCAATAGACTACCATCCAAATCACTTCAAGGTATGACTCCTTATGAAGCATGGTATGGAAGAAAACCTAGTCTTGGACATTGCAAGGTTTTTGGTTGTTTAGCTTATGTTCATGTACCATCACAAATAAGAGGTAAACTAGATGAAAGGGCAACAAAGGAAGTGTTTATTGGATATGAGTCAACTCAGATGGGTTACAAGTTCTATAATCCTTCAACCAAGCAAGTCACTACAAGTAGAGATGTGCTTGAAGAACAAAGGTCTTGGTATGATGAAGATAAACAAAAGGTAACTCTACCATATGATCTTGATTCTGATTCTCATCAATTAGGAAGCAAGCATGATACACAAGTCCACGATCCAAGAAGTGATATAGACAATGACCAAGATGAAAGAGAAAAGGATTACAAACTATGGAAGTCAAGAGGCAAAGCAAAGATGCAAGAGGATGGAGAATGCTCCAAACAAGCACCTAGAATATCAACAAGAGAGAAGAAACAACCATAAAGGTATGGATATTGTTCCACATTTGTTACAAAGCATTCAATCTACTTGGCAAAAGACTCCATTTCAGAGGAACCTATGAAGAGGCAAAGGGAAACCCTAATTGGAAAAGGGCCATGAAAGAAGAAATAGATGCATTGAAAGAGATGGACACTTAGGATTTGGTTCTAGTGTTTCCAAATCAAAAGGTAATTGGTTGCAGATAGGTATATAAAGTTAAAAGAGATTCAAATGGATCAGTTTGCAGGTACATGGCAAGATTAGTTGGCAAAGGATGCTCACAAACCCGTGGTATAGACTATGAGGAAACATTCTCACCAGTTGCAAAGATGACTACAATCAGAACATTGATAAGTGTAGTTGCTGCAAGGAATTGGAGAATCCTCCAACTTGATGTGAAGAATGCATTCTTAAATGGTTGGATAAGTGAAGAGGTATACATGTCATAACCACTAGGTTTTGAAAACCTCAAGCATCCATCTTATGTTTGTAGACTTAAGAAAGCATTGTATGTATTGAAACAAGCTCCTAGAGCTTGTAATTACAGGTTGGTTACATATCTTCAAGATCAAGGGTTTAGACCAAGCAATTCAGATCCTTCTCTATTCATCAAAATGGATCACAATGAGGTTATCTATCTATGTGTATATGTAGATGATATTATTGTGACAGGTGATGATCTAAATGGCATTCAAAGGATCAAGAGACACATGCAAGAGGAGTTCAAAATTAGTGACTTAGGTGAGCTCACATACTTCCTAGGTATGCAGGTGATATACACAGATGAAGGAATGTATTTAACTCAGAGATGATCCATTCAGGATCCACTTCTTAAGTTCAAAATGGAATACACTAAACCTGCTGGTACACCTTTGGAGATGAATCATAAACTTAGTTTTTATGAAGGCGAGAAAATTGAAGACATTAAAGAGTATCAAAGCTTGGTAGGTAGCTTGATATATCCTACTCATACAAGGGCACACATCTCATATAGTGTGGGAGTTCTTCATCAATTCATGCACTCGCCAAGAAAACCACACATGGATGCAGCTAAGAGAGTACTTAATTATCTCAAAGGTACAATCAATGAAGGTATATTCTATCCTTACTCTTTAGATTTGGATATCAAAATCTATTCAAATGCAGATTGGGCAAGAGTTAGGGATGATAGAAAAAAGTACTTCTGGTTACTAAGCATTTTCAGGTTCAAAGCTAGTGTCATGGAGTTCCAAGAAGCAACCAATAGTTGCTTTTTCCTCGACTTAACTAGAGTATAGAGCCTTGACCATAGCAACTAAAGATGCAATATGGTTAAAGGCATTGTATACAGATTTGGGACTTGTGACTTCTAAATCTCACATATTTGGAGATAATGTAAGTTCCATGCATCTAGCAACAAACCCTATTTTCCATGCAAGAACCAAACACATAGAGGTGCATTACCACTTCATCAGGGAGAAGCTCATGGCAAAGGAGACTAACATTTCTTTTGTTCCAATTGAAAAGCAAGTAGCAAATATGATGATGAAGGCACTTGATGGAATAAAGCTTTGTAGATCCAAAGCTATGGCATGTATTCAACCTATCAAAGAATGAAGACTCAAGCATACTTTAGCTTGAGGGGGAGCTATTGGAAGATCAAGCTTACACTATGCTTGAGGTGGATTTGATCTACATCAAAGGCTATCACGTCGATAGAATATCCATTGGAGAGTTCTTTTTCTTATGCTCACTTATTGTATTTTTTAGAAAAGATTTTTCATGGATCTCTTACCATTGTAAAAGATTTGAGATTTACACATGTAAAAGTAGAAAGATAGAGCCCAAATGCCACGAATTTGTGGTGGTTGAGCTGCATTCAATCAAACAATCAATCACCCAAAAGCAGATCAAACTAGATCTTCACTTTTCCTAGATTGTGGAAAAGTGAATTGATTCCCTCCAACAACCATTCCCACCTTCATTTGAATTCAAAATCCACTTGTAGAAGTCTTAAAGCATTTCTAGAGTCTATATAAAGACTTGAAATCACTTGTACAATACATGGAAGTAATATACATACACTTGTGACCATCATTGTCTTGCTCCTTGAATTTTTTGCATCATCTTCTTCACCAATAGTAATCTTGCACAGGCTATTGCTCTCTCTCTAGAGCTCAAAATTGAGTGCAAGATGGATTATTGGAAAGTGTTAGTGTTTAGTTTATGCCTATAAATTCTCATAGCATTTGGTATAGTAAATTGGGAGAAATATGGGTTTTTCTATCTCGGGGTCAATCTATGTGTATTCCTGAAGAATAGGAAGTACCACCGTTGAGTGTCTGATTCATTCCTATAGCATATTTTGCTTATTCCTTATACTTTGGTGCATTATATGTGAAGAGAGATGGTGGATGCAATCCGAAGATTAGTTGGTGCTGCTACAACCGGCTTCACACCAGTCAACTGAGACTTCAGAGTTGATTAGTAGACCCTTTGAGCTTCCTAAATCCACCAAAATATCAGCCAAGTACTTTGAAACATGTATCTCAAAAGTTGAAGTCAAGACAGACTAGTTGCAAAATTACTAGCTCCCAAAACTTGCTATTTTTGAACATACACCTATTGGAAAAAATGAACAATGCTCTCAACCTGGTAGGAATTAGAAAAATTCCTTTTGGGAATATCAAATAGACTTAACATCTTGCTATTCCAAGTTAAAACACTTCAAATGATCAACTGAGGATTGAGAACAACTTTTAACAAAATATGGAACATGCCCGCCATTCTCGAGGCTCTGCAAAGATAGACCAGTGAGCAGTAAAATGTAGATATCTCCCAGACTATAAATCCAATGACCATGAAAATTTATATGAAGAAACTAAACTTTGAGAGCTATCCAATGCACATTAAAACTCTGAAAAGTGTTCAATGGAGCTCGAGATATGAGCTTCTGAAGTTACTACTATGAGTGAGTATAGCAGAGAACAAAACAGAGAAGTAGAGAATGATTAATGTATAAATTCACATACGATTACAACGACATTGGCAATGAATATTTTCACAATGGGAGTATGATGATAGATCTATGGAGTAAGCTCTTCAATCTCTACAAAATGACATTAAGTGGTCACATATAAGGCTTGTTAATCACCTCTTCCTTCTTGCTCTTTTTATAGCTACTCTTGGAGGGAGTTTTGAATTTGAATTCAAATGGTTCCACCTAAAAGTAATCCCCAAATTTTTGAAAACTTCCCTCAGCTCACTAATTTGTGGTTTTAGGTAGTTAGAGCCACGACTTTGCTTTTACATCATGGATGACATAATTCATTCTTTTTCTTTTTTTCTTTTTTACAATTAGAAGAGATAAAATGTGCTCTTTTACAAGAGGTGTTCATATGTCTACACATATGGCTACAAATGAACATCATATCAAATAATATCAAGCATGTAGGCTTGGGTAAAATGCACCAACAGCTCCCCCTCAAGCCTAACATGCTTGGCCTCCAAATACATCTTCAATTGTCCTTGATTTCTTGCAAGCCAATCATCAACTTGAATCTACTTAACTTTGTACCATCAAGAGCTTTAGTCAACATGTCTACACATTGCATATCTATGGAGACATAGGATAGATGAATATCCTTGCTCATTAGCTTCTCCCTTACATAATGGTAGTGGACTTCAATATGTATGGTTCTAGCATGGTATACCGGATTAGCTGCAAGATGTAGTGAGCTTGTGTTGTCACCAAAAATGTGAGGTGTTGAAGAATGAAGTCCAAGATCTGTATACAAAGACTTTAACCACATGATTTCTTGAGTTGCATTAGCCAAACCTCTATATTCAGCTTCAGTAGAAGATAATGCCACGGTTGTTTGCTTCTTGGATGACCAAGAAATGATCTTTGAACCTGCAAATGATACATACCCTGATGTGCTTCTTATATCATCTCTTGATCTGGCCCAATCTGCATCTAAGTAGACCTTTAGCTCAATATCTGAAGTAAATGGATAAAACAAAACTTCATTCATGGTCCCCTTTGTTGGAGTTAGACGTCTACAGAAGCACACGAACAACACAAGGAAGAAGAAGAAGCTTGGAACACAACACACAATACTGAATGTATTACTAGATAATGTACAAAGATAAGTAGTCCATTAGGGCAATAGGCGTATATACAAGTCGGGGGAAAAAAACTCCTAAAGAGGGAAAAAAGTGCACTGGCGGTCCTAGTGTGTTCACACACATCACTACCTAAATATATCAACAAATCCCCCCTGGGAGTGATGCGGTGAACAAGGAGCTGGCACTCATGTATAAGGAAGTGCCAAGCTATGTGGAAATCACTCCACAAAAGGAAGTAAGCCCAAAGCTTTGCGGAAAGCTTCAAACTTCTCCCTAGGAAGATCCTTCGTGAAAAGGTATGAAATGTTCTCCTGTGTGGGCACATATGCCAAGGTGATCTCCCCAGTAGAGAACCTCTCCCTGACATAGTGATAATGCACCTCAATGTGCTTAGTGCGAGCATGGAACACAGGGTTCCTCGCAACTACCAATGCGCTCTGACTGTCAGTGAAGATGGTGGTGGTAGAAGTCTGACCAACACCCAAATCAGCCATAAGGCGTCTGAGCCACACACACTCAACAGTCGTTGTGAAAGCTTCCCTATACTCAGCCTCACAACTAGAAGTGGCCACAGTAGGCTACAACTAGAAGTGGCCACAGTAGGCTGCTTCTTGCTCAACCAAGATATACATGAGCTACCAAGCATGAAGCAAAAGCCACTAGTGGACACACGAGTGTCATAGCAACCAGCCCAATCAGAGTCAGAAAAAGCATGCAAATCTGGCGGTATTGATCCTCCCTTGGGATAAAACAACCCAAGTAGCCGAGTACCACTCAAATAGCGAAAGATGCGCTTAACTGCTTGCCAATGCTTGACTCTTGGGCAATGCATAAACCTCCTCATCTGTGAGATAGCAAACTGAATATCTGGCCAAGTAATGCATAAGTAAATCAAGCATCCAACAGCCTGCTGATAGAGAACATCATCAAAGAGCATCATGAAGACTCAATCGTAAACTTGTCTCCATAGGAGTGGCAATAGGCTTACAGTCTTCAAGGCCAAAATGCTGCAATAATGTGTCAATCTATTTCGTTTGACACAAAGCCATTCCACCATCAACTAGCATAAACTGAATGCCCAAATAGTAATGCAAATGCCCCAAATCAGACATCTCAAACGAGGGATGCAAATCAGCCTTAAAATCAGCAATATGCTTCTCAATAGGACCAGTGAGAAGCATGTCATCAACATAGACAACAATGATCAGAAGCACATCATTAGCACGCTTAACATATAAGGTGCTTTTAGTTGGACTGTTCTTAAAACCATGTGCAATCAGATAGGCATGCATCTTCTCATACCAAGCACGTGGTGCTTGCTTTAAACCTATAATGCCTTCTTTAACCTGCACACTTGGTTTTCATGCCCTTTCTGCACAAAGCCACGGGGCTGAAAAACATACATTTCTTCATGCAAGTCACCATTCAGAATTGCTATTTTAATCTCCAAGGGATGTACATTCCAACCATGATGAGTTGCAAGTGCACAGATGCTCCAAACAGTAGTCATACGGCATGTATGTGCAAAGGTCTCATCAAAATCAATGCATGTTTCCTGTACATAACCCTTTGCAATGTTAGTCGGCCGCCGGATCGGGATAGATGTAACGGAAATCTTGGCAGAACACGCGTGAAAGGTGGTTACGCACATATTTGTACTTTCTATATAAAGCAATGAAAAGAATGCGCGAGAGAGCGGTTTTTTAGGCCATTTCGGGGTATCACCAGACTGTTCGTCTAGGTGAATGTCTGAGTGTTGATGTAGTGTTTGTTTTTGCATAATCTCTATGTTCTAAGTTCTTGTTCGTATTTGGCTTTGTTTATCGTTCTTGATGTTTACTGTCGATCTCGGTTCTATTGATGAACTTCATAACGTTCGAGAGATAACTATACTATCAAGCTGAATGTTACTGTGGAACAATTGGAGTAACTCAGAATATCTTGGTGATCTCCTGCATAGATTGATGGTACTTTGTGTAGTTGTGTTTGTTACCTAGTGAACTTCATTGAGGTTGCGAGTTCCATTACTGTTGTCTGAGCAAGTTGTTTATGCAATTCTGTTGAATTGTGCTCGCGCACTGTGTATTACGACTTCTTGGAAGTTTTTTTGTCAAGAATTGATGAAATCCGAGCAACTGTGTTAGTGTTCTGATATTCAGATCTGTATTGTGTTGTTGTAGTGTTGGGATCTGTCTGTCTGCGGCAAAGTCAAGTGCAGTAAGGATCTGCTAAGTTGAGTACTGAGCCTCCAGTACTGTGTGTTGAACTCTCAAGTTCTCTGTGTTACGGTGTTGTTTGGTCAATGAGAACTGCTCTGTGAAGTTGATCGAATACTCTTGTTTCTAGCATTTCCAGTAAGTTTATGTGTAGATGCAATATGGCATCTTAGTGCATTTGGTACGTTTGGTTGAGCTAAGACTATGATGGTAAATTCTAAGTATGGCAACCGATAGAGCTCTCAGCATTAGTACAGTGCTGGGTGTAAACAATACTTTTGGGAACTAAGTACAGGGCCTCTGTCTAACAGACCCCTACCACTCCCAAGAACCCACGATTCATTTGACACGTGCTGACAGTTAGAACAACGCATTAATTCAACATTGGCCTTAATAGTGGCTGTTTTGTCCCGTAGTCTAACAGCAACAAGCCTAGCCTTATACCTGTCAACTGTACCATCCTGTTTACGCGTCAGTTTGTATACCCACTTAGTGCCAATAGGCAAGTCACATAAAGACCAAGTACCATTCTTTATTATAGCATCATATTCAGATTGCATAACAGCCATCCAAATTTCTGAATTTTGTGCTTTATCAAACAAAACAGGCTCATTCTCATCACAGAGACTAGATGCAGCCATACCATAGCAATTTGATGCAAAAGAGGCACTATGAGAGCCTAAATGAGTATGACATAACAAAGGTGCATCTAATTTGCTGTCACGCAAAGTCTGCACCAGCCATTTTGGCATAGTTTTTGCTTGCTCAATATCAGCTCTCTCATCAACTAGTGCATCATGTAAATCTCTATCAGAAATGGAATGATCTGCATCATCACATGAAACCTGCAAAGGTTGAGAAGTTGCCTCATTAGGACCAGCAATAGACTATCCACTTGTAAAGAGAGGCAACAAAGTATCATACATGTCTTTGGAGCTAACAAATGTCTTCTTAGTACATGAAAGCAATGGCTGAATAACATCGTTTTTGTATGTTGGCTGTTGAGGATAAGTTGGATGGTACAAATTACCCATTTTGGGCTTATATGATGCATCATGTACTGGTTGCAAAAGGACTATGGAATATTGCATAGGGTGTTGAAAGACGTCCTGTTATACCTACAAATACAGATATTGGAAATACAAGTACTGAAGCTGACGTAGATGGGCTTGAAGATGGTGATATTTTGCAAATTCCTATTCGTGCTGCAATTTTTGCTCCACCTACTGTAGAGCAAATTCGTTGGGATGGTAGAGATGCTCAGGCACACACATTGATAGCCTTGTCTGTCAAACATGACATTATCCCTCACATTGGCTCTTGCAGAAAAGCTAAGGATGCTTGGGATACACTAACCACATTGTACCAGACGAGGAATGAGGCTTTTGACGGGCACTCCAGGACCCACCAACGCGTTCTCGTGTCCGAGACACCCCACTGTGATAGAACCGTTTACTTATGGTGCTATGCTAATACCATTTACCTAAACGATTAAGCTAATACCAAAACCTTAACGGTGAGTTTCCGTTTCCCAATAGGTGCTAAAGTTTCCATTTCCCTTAAGGGGTGCGTTAGTTTCCGTTTCCCTAAAGGGACACTTGACTGGGAAACGAACACTTTAGCGCCTTAAGGGAAGCGGATAAAGAAAACTTTAAGGGGTGAAGCTATTACCAGTTTTCTTTAGAAGCGTTTTCTTTACGTTAGGCTTAAGCGGTTTAGCTTAACCGTTTAAGCCTAACGGTCAACTTTAGGTTTTGCGCTAAAGAAATCGTTTACAACTCAACTTTAGCTCCATAAGGACCGGTAGGTTAAGCCTAACAGTAAACGTTTTGCGCTAAAGTTTTCACTTAACCTTGGCTCGGTCGGCAGAAAAAGCCATATTTCTTCTGACTTCTGATGTACTTAATAGGTGTCCCACTAAAGCACTAGAGTCTATCACTCCAGATGAGGCTTGGCATGGTTGCAAGCCATCTGTTGCTCATCTGCGTGTTTTTGGTTGTCTGGCATATGCATTAGTGTCTGAACAACATTGCAAGAAATTAGATGATAAAGCAATAAAATGAATTTTTGTTGGGTACAATTCTAAATGCAAAGGCTATCGTCTGTATCATCCATATACTAAATGCATTTTGGTTAGCCATGATGTTGATTTGTGGAAGATGCTATTCAGCCTTTACTTTCATGTACAAAGGAGACATCTGTTAGCTCCAAAGACATGTATGATACTTTGCTACCTCTTTTTACAGGTGGACAGTCTGGTGTTGGTCCTAAGGAGGCAACTTCTCAGCCTTTACAGGTTTCATGTGATGATGCAAATCATTCTATTTCTGATGCAAATTTACATGATGCACTTGTTGATGAGAGAGTTAATATTGAGCAGGTCAAAACTATGACAAAATGGTTGGTGCAAACTTTGCGTGATAACAAATTAGATGCACCTCTGTCATATCGTACTCGTTCAGGCTCTCATAGTGCCTCTTTTGCATCAAATTGCTATGCTATGGCTGCCTCTAGTCTCTATGATGAGACTGAGCCTTTTTTGTTTGATGAAGCACAAAATTATGAACATTCGATGGCTGCAATGCAATCTAAATATGATGCTATCATGAAAAATGCTACCTGGTCTTTATGTGACTTGTCCCCTGGCAAGAAGGCCATTGGCACTAAGTGGGTATACAAGCTGAAGCGTAAACCTAATGGAACAATTGACAGGTATAAGGCTAGGCTTGTTGCAAAGGGTTATGCGCAGGAAAGAGGCATTGATTTTAATGAAACCTTTGCTCCTACTTGCCAAATGACTACTGTTTAGCATTTGTGCACTTGCAACTCATCATGGTTGGAATGTACATTAGTTGGACATTAAAACAACATTTCTGAATGGTGACTTGCATGAAGAAGTGTATGTTTTCCAACCCCATAGCTTTGTGCAGAAAGGGCATGAAAACCAGGTGTGCAGGTTAAAGAAGACATTATATGGTTTAAAGCAAGCACCACATGCTTGGTATGAAAAGATACATGCCTATCTGATTGCACATGGTTTTGAGAACAATCCAACTGAAAGCACCTTATATGTTAAGCGTGCTAATGATGTGTTTCTAATCATTGTGGTGTATGTTGATGACATGTTGCTCACTGGTCCTCGTAAGAAGCATATTGCTAATTTCAAGGCTGATTTACATGCCTCATTTGAGATGTCTGATTTGGGGCATTTGCATCATTATTGGGCATTTAGTTTATGCACGTTGATGGTGGAATGGCTTTGCTTCAAAGGAAATATATTGACACATTATTGCAGGAATAGAACTATTCAGGATAGAGTAGTTTCTATGTTGCATCATGCAAACCTTTCACAAGCCTTTTGGGTAGAAGAAGTATTAACTGTAGTTCATGTGACTAACCTTTCACTCAATACTACCAAAGGTTTGAAAGTGGCACAAGAGTTATGGATAGGGAAGCCACCATATTATGATCATCTTTGAGTTTTGGTGTGAAGCATATGTTCATATACCCAATAACTTTAGACAATAGCTGGACCATAAGTCAAAGAAATGTATTTTTTTTTGGATATGGCTGAGAAGGACAATTTGGATATCGCTTATGGGATCCTGAGACACGGTCAGTGATCAAAAGTCGTGATGTCATTTTCAATGAGTCGAAGATGCATAAACAACCTATTAAGGAGGTTGACGTGAGAAGAGTGGTGTTTGAGGATACAAGTCCTCGAGTTAGCATGCATAAAAATGTTGCACATAGGGGTGTTCAAGAGAATGTTCGATCAAATGAGTCTACAAATGTTCTAGTTCAACAACCATTGAGACGCTCTACACGTGTCTCACATCCACCTAATAGATATGTTCAAGGTTTGGATTTTGTTATGCTAGAGATGATGTTGAGCCTTCTTGCTACAAAGAGGCTATGCTGATAGAGGATCATGTCAAGTGGGAGCATGCCATGAAGAGTAAGTAGGATTCTATTCACAAGAATGGTACTTATGATTTAGTACCTTTGCCAAAGGGTAGGAAATCTTTACCATGTAAATGGGTATATAAACTAAAATTCACATCAAATAGTGCTTCTCCAAAGTATAAATCACAAATTGTTGCAAAGCATTTTAAGCAACAACATGGTGTTGATTTTGAGGAAATCTTCTCTCTAATGATCAAGATGAATACCTTGCAAATGTTGCTTAGATTCATTGCAATGGAAGACTTAGAGCTAGTCCAAATGGATGATGTGAAAACTGCTTTCTTGCATGGAGATCTTACAGATGAGATCTATATGGAACAATCATAGGGTTATGTAGTTCTTGGCAAAGAAAGTCTAGTTTGTAAGCTAAAGAAGAGCTTATATGGACTTAAATAGTCCCCTAGACAATGGTACCAAAAGTTTGATGCTTTTATGAAGTCTCAATGCTACTTCAAAAGTAATGAGGATCATTGTCTCTAAACAAAAAGATGTTGAGATGGCAACTTGATATGCTTGATACTTTATGTCGATGATATGTTGATTGTTGGGAAGTCCTCTTATGACTTGTCAATTCTCAAAAAGAAGTTGAGTGAGACATTTGATATGAAGGATTTAGGGGATGCCAAACATATTCTTGGCATGCACATTACTCGTGATAGGAGTAAATAATGCATATACTTGTCTCAAACTGAGTACATATCCAAAGTACCTCACAAGTTCCATATGCAAGTCGGAAAGGCATTGACTACACCTCTACCTACATATGTGAAATTGAGCAAGGATATTGCCCCAAATTAGACAAGGAAAAGGAATTCATGACCAAAATTCCTTATCAATATACTATTGGTAGTTTCATGTATGTTATGGTAGCTTTGAGACCTGACATTGCATTCCTAGTGGGAGTTGTGAGCATATATATGTCAAATCCCAACAAGAAGCATTGTGAAGCAATCAATATTATTTTGAGATATGTGATGACACTAAGGACATGTGTCTATGCTTGGGTAGAGGGAGAGCACCCATTATTGGTTACACAGTTTTTTATTACGCTGGTTGGGTAGAAAATCGTAAGTATACATCAAGGTACATTTTTCATTTTGCTAGAGGTGCTATCTCTTGGAGATCTCGCCTTCAAGAACGTACATTTGTTTTCACTATAGAAGTAGAGTATGTTGCAGCAAATGAGGCATGTAAGGAAGCATTATGGCTTTCCCGTCTTGCTTGTGATATGGGTATACCTCAACATGTACCTCATTTACTTAGTGATAGTCAGATTGCCATTGCATTGGCTAAGAATCCGGTCTATCATGCAAAGAACAAGCACATTGAGGTGAGATGTCACTTCATTAGAGAGTACTTAGCCAGTGAGCGCATTATTCTTGAGAAGGTCCATACTCAAGATAATGTTGTAGATGCTTTGACTAAAGCTCTACCATAGGATAGCTTTCAACACTATTGTCACTTGATGGGGGTTACTTGATTCATGACCTTACATAGCTTCCTGTATACTGTGTAACATGCCCATTAGGTGGGAGGTATAGTTTGTATAATTACACTCAGGTATTCTTTATCATTCTTTATTTTTCTCCCATAGTCACTTTGGCCATATTGGCCTTTAGTAAGAGATTGTTGCAGTTTACTATCCATGTGAAACTCCAAATGGCCACCGAAAACTTTTGTATATGTTCCTTAATAAAACATTTGACCTACAAAATCTATCTTCATGCTCCCTATGTACTGTGTTTTTCTGCGTATTTTGTAGCCTCTGTGTGGACTACTATGTGCAATGCCTGTAGCTCGGTTTTCTACTCTGAGGGTATCATTGTGGAGCTCTCGAGAAGTAGGGTTTCGCATGGTGCATTGCCATCAAAATACTTCAAGATACACACATGCATACACAATATATATGCGTACATACATACACATGTATACACACATATACACATGCGTACATACATACACACACATACACAAATACACACACATAAAGCCACATACACACACATATATATACACATGCATACACATATACACACACATACTGACATACACATTCATACACATATACATACAATCACATGCATAAATACATACATGCATACACACATATGTATACACACAAACACATACACACATACACACATACACACATACACACATACACACATACACACACACACATACATACATACACATATACACATACATACACATATACATAGACTCAAATGCATACATACATGCACATGCATATGCATACATACATGCACATGCATATGCATACATACATACACACATGCATACACACACATACACATACACACAAATATGCATGCACACACATACAAACACACACATACATACTATACATACACATGCATAGACACACATACACACACATACACACACATACACATACACACAGATATATACACACACATATACATACACACACATACATACACACACATATACGTAGAGACACACACGTACACATAAACACACATACACAATCACATATACATTTGGAGAGAGAGAGAGAGAGATAGACAGAGAGAGAGGGAGATAAAAATCGACATGTAATGAAATTTTGGTTGGCGATTGAGAGAGAGAGATAGAGAGAAAGAGAGCATAGAGAAAGAGGGAAGAGAGAGAGAGAGAGAGAAAGATAGGTAGATAGAGATAGAGAGAGGGATATGTCTACTATTGCAAGACTTGGAGGGACACGGTATTTTGTATTTGGTTCATATATTGTATTGGTTTGCCATAGTTTTGCACATGGTTCATATATGGCAGTGGTTTACCACAATTTTGTACATGGTTCATTTATGACATTGTTCTATTATGTATTTGAGTACTCTTTACGGCTCTGTTTTGGTTGTAGATGATGGGCACACATCCATTTATATATTACTTTTCATTGTTCTACTGCATATCTGTTTTATGTTTGACAATGTGTTTTGCTTTATCATATCTTGTTTTGCTTTCCGGTCATGCAACTACATGGTCCGACAACCACTACAGTACATGTTACAACATGTACTCGGTTTTTTTTGGGCAAAGTGTATTGTCCCTTGCTACACAACAACAATATTGTCATGTTGTTGCAGCAAGTGACATCGCACTCTACCCAAAAGAAATTTGCAGATATGGTCATCGATATTTCTAGGGACATACTAGCACGTATACTATCGTTATTGCCAGAGACATACTGACACATATACCATTGCTGCTACTAGGGACATACCGATGCGTATACGGGCACTTTTATAGAGGCTTATACCGACAGTTATACTGGAGACTATATAGAGGCTTATATCGATGCGTATACCGGTGCCTATATGGAGGCTTATACCGATGCTTATACCAACATTATGAAATTGATGCTTATGTCCGTGACTATTCAGATGCCATCTGACATTTTCCTCATGTGTATTTTGATCGGTATGAGAGCCGATATGGACCGCATATGTTGTAGTGTCAATCCACAAAGAAAGGGTTGGCCAAGTACTAGCATATATATATTTTTTAAAGAGGAAGGTTCAACCGAAGCCTAATCTCCCTTATAGCTTGAATTTATTGAAAGAATAATTGTATAGGTGAATGAGTATAGTATCCTTGAGACCCCTCGTATCCTACAAAGTAGGAGTTACATATTTCAATAACCAGAATACCGGTTATGTGTGTAAAGATGAGATAGTAACAAACCAAAATACTAACATTGGTTATTAGAACATTGTTCGTGCTAATAATAGAGAGTAATATTTCATCCCCTATAATGATCCCACAATCACATGAGAACAATCCATCCTTGATTAATCTAAATATCATTTGTATACATAGTCAATCACAATGTCACTCACAATCTCAATCACAATCTCAATCATAATTTCATTCATAATGAAATCTCCAAATCACGACCTTCACATTATCAACTTGATGCTATGATGCCCAAATAAGAGTTGATCGTCCTCGATGAAAGAAGCACGTGATCCATCAAATTTAACAAGAGTCATATCTCTAAGCATTGCATATAGAAATTTTGTAAAAACCATATATTTTACAACTTTCTTTAGTGGCACCTATCAAAAGTAAGAAAAAAAAGCAATGGCAAAACACACACACACACACACACACGCACACACACACACACACACACACACACACACACACACATATATATATATATATATATATATATATATATATATATATATATATATATATATATATATATATATATATATATATATATATATAAACCAAAAACATGCATGACAAACCCATATATTTTAAAATCACAAATTATATTAAAAAAAGAAAACCCTACCCTTTTTTTTGAGTGCTAGAAAAACAACACTTGTTTGATTCTTGCAACTCAAAAATGGTATGGACTCAGAAAATTCTTCTAAGAGACAAAAAGGTTCATCTTGTCAATCTGCACAATAATGTTAGAATTGTCCCGAAGCAAAATCAACTTTGCACAATAATGTTAGAATTGTCCCGAAGCAAAATCAACTTTTGAACATCAGTTTTCAGATTGATTTCATTTGAAAATACAATGAAAAGTGAGCATAACACTTATCAGACCTTCAATCCACAAAGAAAGGGTTGGTCAACTACTCGTATATATATATATATATATATATATATATATATATATATATATATATATATATATATATATATATATATTAAAATGGAATTTTAATCGAAGTTTAATCTCTCTTATAACTTGAATTGATTGAAAAAATAATTGTATATGTGAATGAGCATAGTACCCATGGGATCCCCATATCCTACAAAGCACGAGTCACATACTGTCCAAAGGCGACACTGAAAAAGGAATACCAAAGACAAAGGAATACCAAAGACAAACATGAGAAACTGATTTAAACTACCTGAAAACATTACTCGACTGAAGCAAGGCAGGGTTGAACATTCTCCCTTTGCAAGAGATGAAAGGCCCAATCACTCATCCTAGCGAAGTGCTCAACTAGCATTGTGCATGATAAAATCGAGTAGCCTTTCCACATAGGCGGATCAAGAATTGCGTCGAGGTCATTTTTTATAGGTCCGGGGTGAATCGCTTCATTGGAGTTGATTGGAGAGAGTTCCCCTTGATGGATCGCTCATTTTCCTCATTAGGATATCTTAGCTGCTGACTGCTTCTGTCTCGCTAGACAGGAAGAAATATCCTGGCTCTCGTATTGGAAAATGATATCGAATTCTTGCATTAGCAAGACCATTCTGCAGCAACAGATCTTTATTCCTGCATTGAGAGACCAAGGGGCGCTTCGATGCAATGGTGATTTCGGCCTCCAAGCTTTAAGGCAACGATACAGCTTCGGCACTCGCAATGTTGTAGTTAGAGCTTCCGTGTCAGAGAGAGAAGCTCTGCAATCGCAGTCCTCCGTGGTATCGGACAAAAATGTTCCTGAGGGACACAAAGGTTTACATGGATTTCTCTACGGTGATGGCGATGCGGATGTTCATTCTACAGGCACTGTTTCCGTCTCCGACGATGGCACCTCGATGGAGACAGTCGATGACTATCTTATTGCTCGCGATGGTATCAAATTTGCAGGCGTATTTTCAGTGTACGATTCAGCTAATACTTTGCAGTATATTGGCTTCTCTCGAAACGTAGTTGTTTCTCTCAGGTCGTGTCTCCATAAAGTAGGCAAACAGAAGTGTGCCTCAGTTAGGGTCAAGGCCTTTTCAGATCCTTCTATGATTACCAGGAACCGTCTTGAAGAGGAAAGGCAAAAATGGCTGTCTTTATGTGCGACTGTCCCACCAGGTAATTCTGTGGAGAAAGATCTTTGGGAGGGCGTCCCTGGGAAGGCAATGATGTCAGAAACGGAAAGAAATGAGTATGAAGAAAAGAAGCTGAAGATGAGGAAAGCTATGGGGGAGAACTTACATGATGAGGTTGAAGGGGAGGAAGATGATGCAAGGACAAGGCGGCTGAAGCTTTTACAAGCTGTGAAAGGAGACGACTGGAGTAGTGTGATTGATGGACAAACCAAGGCCGCTGTGAGTGATAAATCTCAGGAATCTGACATGTCTCAACCTCCTGTTGTGAGTCCTTTTGAAAAGGGAGAGCGTAATCACTCTTCTGTTAATAACGGACTTTACTCGGCAGATACTTTTGAGCTCTCAATTGAGAATGTGGACATGGTTTTGGATGATGTTAGACCCTATCTTATTGCAGATGGGGGTAATGTTGAGGTTGTCTCCGTGGATAATGGAATAATATCACTTCGGCTTCAAGGTAAATATATATATATATATATTTTGTAGTTAGAAGGTCATTGTGATGCCTTTTTCGATTTGAAGCAGAGCAGTCTTTTATTATTGGAGGGAAATAGTTCTTGCAATGTAAACATGCAAGGTGAACTTTTAGGGGTATGATTTCATACGGCTGAAAATCTGTAAGCTATCTGCTGGGATGTATGGAGTGTCTCCTTTTGGAGGCTGCTTGGCTTGATTTCTATCACACAAAAATTTAGTTGCTGCAGAGGGTTTGTAAAAAGCCTTATCTTTTTGCAGGTGCTTGTGGTTCTTGTCCGAGTTCTACTGTGACAATGAAGATGGGGATTGAAAGAGTTTTGAAAGAGAAGTTTGGAGATGCTGTGAAGGAAGTAACACAGGTGGATCAACAGCAAATAGTGGCAAGCATACAGGTCTGTTATGTGCCATTGATCATACTTATACTTGAATAAAAATCAATTCTCTTATGTTTTAAGCGCAGTTGGTATGTTTTGCTTACTATTGGTATATGATTGATGACCATTTTAAGCATCTGCATGCATTCTGCTTTCTACTGTCTTTTCCTATTTAGTTGAAGGGTTCATCAATGTGTAGTTGCATTCTTAATTTACTGGTAATGTTTCAATTGCTTTTGGGCAAGGTATTTGGCATTTTGTGATTTGTTTTCATACCCCAATTTATTTGAGGGATCCACCACGATGGGACTTAGAGAATACACATTAGACTATCTTAGAGCACCTACATACAACTCTTAGAAAGAAGAAGCCATGCTTGACGTTGCGGCCTAAGGGACATAGTTAAGAGCTTTGGGCGAGTACCACACTCTTGAAGTCTCTAATGAAGCCATCCCGACAAGAGAGGCCTGATGGAAACTTAAGGATCCTAAGTCGTCACACATTTTTGAGTAGTGACTAAAAAATTAGGAACAATGTTTTTGCTTATGCCGTATCGTGGACGATAGACATAAGATTCAACACGCTATTTATAAAGACTCCGCCCATAGGTGGTGGTGTAAGATAGAGCAAGACAAGAAAGAGGCCATTGCATGGGAACAATTTAAAGTCCTATTCTATAATAATTTTATGCCATTTGACGAGAGGTCAAGGGCACTTAATACATGGTTTTTTACCACGAAGAAAAACAAGGTAGTCCAAGAATATGTGGACAAGTATAGGGAGATACTTATGAAAGTATCAGATTTCATATCAGAGAACAACATCAAATGCATCTCCAACATCATGAAGACTCAATCGCAAGCCTGTTTCATAGGAGTGGCAATAGGTTTACAGTCTTCAAGGCTAAAACGCTGCAATAATGTGTCAATATATTTCGTTTGACACAAAGCTATTTTGTCATCAACTTGCATAAACTAAATACCCGAATATTGATGGAGATGCCCCAAATCAGACATCTCAAAAGAGGCATGCATATCAGCCTTAAAATCAGCAATATGCTTCTCATGAGGACCAGTGAGCATCATGTCATCAACATAGACAACAATGATCATAAGCACATCATTTGCATGCTTAACATATAAAGTGCTATGAGTTTCATTGTTCTCAAAACCATGTGCAATGAGGTAGACATGTATTTTTTCATACCAAGCACGTGCTGCTTGCTTCAAACCATATAATGCCTTTTTCAACTTGCACACTTGGTTTTCATGCCCTTTCTGCACAAAGCCACGGGGTTGAAAAACATACACTTCTTCATGAAAGTCACCATTCAAAAATGCAATTTTAATGTCCAACTTATGTACATTCCAACCATGATGAGCTGCAAGTGCATAGATGCTACGAATAGTAGTCATTTGGCATGTAAGAGCAAAGGTCTCATCAAAATCAATGCCCCTTTCTTGAGCATAACTCTTTGCAAAAAGCCTAGCCTTATACCTGTCAACTGTTCCATTATGCTTACGCTTCAGCATGTATACCCACTTAGTGCCAATGGCCTTCTTACCAGGAGGCAAGTCACATAAAGACCAGGTACCATTCTTCATTATAGCATCATATTAAGATTGCATAGCAACCATCCAATTTTTTGAATTTTATGTTTCATCTAATGCAACAGGCTCATTCTCATCACAGAGACTAGAGGCAGCCATAGCATAGCAATCTGATGCAAAAGAAGCACTATGAGAGCTAGAACGAGTACGATATGACAGAGGTGCATCTAATTTGTTGTCACGCAAAGTCTGCACCATGGGGTACGTAAGAGGCGCCCCATCTCATTACTCCTCATCCAAGTGGGAAGCTGGAGGGATAGAGCTCTCTTGAGCTTGCTCTCGTGCTACGCCCATTGATGGAAATGAACCCTCCACAACGATGTGTCCTTCGCTCTACTACCTGTTGACATTGGCGGCATGGCTCTGATGCCAATGCTACAAGTCCCAAGGATGGCCTCCATTTTTGGTCGTCTTTGCACGGAGGTCGAGATCAGGAACAAACGAGGTCGATGCTCTACAGCCAACACACGGAGATGTTCGAGTATGATAATCCGCCCAGCCATGTACTCATTTCCATTAATTCATTCTCTCCTCAGCCACAACCTATGGAATCCCTACATGGCTTCCCACATGGGTGCCACATGGCACTCATGTGTGAGCCCAACTAAATAGGATTAAGAGGTGATTCACCCCTCTCCTAAAGATACTCCATATAACAGAGGATCTTAAGGAGAGAAACTAAATGATGCAGCTTCTTTATGCTCTTGTGTATGTGCTTTAATTGTTGTAGACATAGGTGCGTTAGAAATAATTTGTTGGATCAAATCTCTTGAGCTGAAGCTGCTGCTTGATTCCTTCAAAAGGAGATGACACCACATGGTTTAGATCTGGAAAACCTACACACTTAAGCTGTCAATGAATGTCAGGATAGGTGTTTTCAATTGCTTGAGTTTGTGAAAACTAGCATTGAATTATTTTGGGGGGCAAAAAACATTCTTAGAGTGCCTTGAGTTTGAACTCATCCAGGTATAGGATTGTGGTGATGCGGCATCAAATATTGGAGATGCACTGTATGAGGTATCACCTCTGTGGGCTTTTTTATTGCATCACTTATAGTAAACATGAAAGAAAACGACATCACTTAACATAGTGTACAGATGGAAACAAAACCAAATTGCTATTCGTGTGTTGGAGAAAAGAACCTAGTAAGATCCTTTTCTTGTTTTTGTTTCCCTGGATTATTTCTAATATCTGATCTTGAGAACTTTATTAGAAAGTTCATATAGAAGGCTGTTGTTCAGGATTGCAAAGAGGTCCAGGGGATGGTGCTAATTTTAAAGTAAATAATAGGAAAAAGCTTCTCTCCACAAGTCTGACGGTCAGGCTGATAATCAATCCTACAGTGAAGATTCACACAAGATGTTTTTTACATGTTTAGAGTTATTTATGTGGTCTTTGCTATTGGTATGTTGTTCTCCCAAATCATCACAGAGCTGCAATTTTGATCTGTGACCCCAAATAAGAAGTGAATTTCATTGATGCCATCAGAAAAGCTTTGGATGATCCATAAGTACTTCAGCACAAGTATATAATAGTATGTACATGCATATATAGATCTTGTAAACAGTTTGCCTCAATACATATTCGGTCCTACTACGTACATGCATATATAGATCTTCTAAGCAGTTTGCCTCAACACATATTCGGTACTCAGAATTGATCCATCATTTTTTTTTTGTGTATAGGCTGTAAATGCTCATCTGGATATATTGAGGCCAGCAATCCATAACTATGGTGGTTCTGTGGAAGTTTTATCGATTGAAAATGGGGAGTGCAAAGTGAAGTTTAGAGGTCCTCCTGCCATTGGCATGGGTATTCAGGCAGCTGTAAAGGACAAATTTCCTGATATTGTGTCTGTAATATTGGTTGATGCATAATATACAGTCAAGGGTTTTTCTTTACCTTCTCATCTATGAAGTCAATACAATGATTTGAATGAAAAAGTCATCTAGAGAAGTTTGAATTGTTTGTTAACCTGGGGAGTTTCCATATCTTATGAACTTTCCTGCCTCTATTTGCTACGATTGTTATATTTCTATATTCGAATCCCTGGTCAGTTATCAGCTCGAAGTAGTGAATATGGTGATTGTGAACACATTGGATGATTTTCCAGATTTCGGGTTGGGAAACACAGACCATCCTCCATCCCAAAAGTTGTCACAGTGCCACAGGCTACAGTCCTGTTTCCTTTTTCTTGCTACTTTATGATGTCTGATTTGCTGGTCCTTGCCTAGCTCTGTTCTTCTCCAAATAACGCATCCCTGGCTAATGAGAATGTGACATGTTGGTCTCGTCAGCCAATTTCATATTCGTGATCACAATTTTGAAACAGATTCCTTCTGCTTTGTTATCTTCATGATTAAGGTCTGATGTTTTCAGTGCACAAGAGCAAGCCATGGAAATAGATCTAACAAGGAAAGACAAAAGAGATCCTCTCTTTGCTATTGCATTACTGGCAAGCTATAGGAGTTTGAATATTTCAGTTGGTTGATTTTACAAATAATGTAGTGAAGTAATGCAGCATTGCTAAGGGAACATGACAGTGTCTTATGTTAAATGGCTAATAACCTAACTACTGTCCTTCAAATTCATATGTTGAAGATATCTTGTAAAGCCAATAAACTCGTGGAGTTAGATAAAGCATTAGTTACGAATTTGGATTGAGAGAATATCTCCTAGATCAATGGATCACTTTTTAGTGAGAGCCAAATTTGAATTTCAAATTCAAATTTGAAGAAAGACATTAAAAAGGGTACTTGTAAACTCGTGGTCCAATGAGGCATCCTATTGAAGCTCTTCAACTAATCACTTATTGGATTTGAGTAGCTCACTTCATAGACTACTCACATCACTATCATTTGACATCAATTCCTTGCCAATGATCTTGTAAAATCTTGTTCCATAATACATATACATTATTGAGTATCTCTGTTGATTTCTTTGCTATGTCCACTCAGTACAATGTACTTTGAATGCTCATATCTCAATGATCTCTCGATCATTTTCCATGAACTATAGCTTGTTGGAACAAGCTCAAAGTCTACTACAAGCTAGCAAAATTTGAAGAAGTTTGATTTAGCAGATTGGGAGAAAACCGCCTCGAAGTGCTCATTGGTCATTCTCTGTGTAGCTCCTAATAAGTCGGGGGTAAGGCTTCAGTTGCTAAATTGATTGCACGGTGTGTAGTTTATCATTTTAAGTGATTTCACTTGGAATCATTAGCTCTCTAAGCTAATTTGATTCATCCAAAATGAATTTTTCTAATTGCTACTTTACTATGAGCACTGAGCAAAATATTCAATAGGTGTAGGGACCAAAATAGCAAGTTTTTGGTCACAAGCTAGTTGCAAAGTTATCTGTTTTGATTCAATTGTTTGGAGCATCATCTCCAAAGTACATAGGTACTTTATTTGTGTCATTTGAAAGCTAAGAGGGCCTACAACACAACTTTGAAGTAGAATAGGGCAGGTACTAAGCAGGGTTTGGTAGTACCAACGCATTTCTTGTGGTATTCATCCATCTCATCCAACAGTGGTATCAGAGCAAATTGAGGTAAAATGGGAGATGGTTTCCCTTATCTTATTAATAAATTGGATATGAACAACTACCAAGCATGGTTCTTGAGGATGAAGACATACTAACAAGGAAGGAGTCTCTATGGATACATATCAGGAGATAAGGAGATGTCCATGTTTAGAAGCAAAGGACAACCTACAAGAGAGGAGCTTGAAAGACTCAACTCATGGTGTGCCAAAGATGCATTAGCAAGGTCATACTTACTTAACTCTATCTCTGACTTTCTTCTTCCACACATTAGGAATTGTAAAACTTCCCAAGAGACTTGGGAAACATTGTCTTCATACTTTTCTTTCAATACAAGAGCTAGAAAAAGCCAATTGTGGATTGAGTTTATCACTCAAAGGAAGCAACCCAAGCAAAGTGTTTAAGAGTATGTAACCAAAGTCAAAGATGTGGCTGACCAATTGGCAAGCATAGGAGAGGAGATTGAAGAGGAGAAAATAGTGAGACAAGTAATCAATGGCATCAAGGAAGATGGTAAGTGGGAAGCTTTCAGAACTGCTATGGACCTTTACATGGATGTGCAGATTCCAGATCTTACCACACTCATGGGACAACTCTTTACCCATGAAGCCAAGCTCAACAAAAATGGAGAACCATCAAGAGGTAACAACTCTTCTTCCCTATACACAGATAAAGGAAAGTCTAAAGAGAAAGGGAAAATCAAAAAGGTTGAAGATGAAGGTACTACTTCTCAAGCTAACTATGTAGGGAGAGATAGGAACTCAAGAGGAAGGGGCAGAGGAGGTAAGCAAGGTAGGAGGGGACCTTTCAACTCTTCCTCATGCAACACATGTGGATTGTCTAATCACACTACAGTTGAGTGCTATAGTAACTACAAGAATCAGAGAGGAAGAGGATATCAAAGAGGTGGCTATTCACAATCAAGAGGAAGATTCAATCATACTCAAGGCTACAACAACAACAACAACAACAACAACAACTACCATGGAGGTTACAAATCAAGGAAAGACTTCAACAATTACATAGAAGATCAAGAGGATTCCCTTCTGATTATGAACATGACTTCAAAGCAAGGTATGAATGATGAATACCTCTTCTATATTGACTCAGGTTGTTCAAACCATGTGGCAGGCGATGTAGCTCTTCTCTCTGACCTTGAGGAACCCAAGGGAAAGCACCAAGTACAAACATGTGATGACATCAAGCATTCAAAGGTCAAGGTAGGAAATGTCAAAACTTCTGATGGGAATAGAAATCTGTTGAGCAAGGTTCTTTATGTACCTACAATCACCAAGAATTTGATGAGTTTTTGGACAGATTGTGGAAAAGGGTTTGCAGGTTAGGTTCAACAAATATGGAGCATTTGTGGAGGATCCCCAACATGGATTCAAGAGAATTGCCAAGGGAGAAAAAATAGGTAGACTAGTACATTTGAACTTGAGGACACTAGAAATATTGCACTTTACAATTACAAGGATCAAACATTATCAGAGCTTGAGATTTGGCATAAAAAATTAGGGCATATTAGTGAGAGAACCTTGAAGCAAATATGTAGAGATCAATGTGTGCTTGGGATACCTAATGTATCCAAGCAACACATGATCTATAAATATGGTGCATGTCAGTTTGGTAAGTCACACAGGTTACCCTTCTCAAGGAAAGGCTACATACATGAGGATTACTTGGAACTTGTCCACACGGATGTGTGGGGACCAAGCAAGGACCCTTCAATTTCAAGCTCAAGGTACTATGTGACTTTCATTGATGAAGCACAAAGATGAAGTGTTCAGTTGCTTTAAGAAGTATCTTGCACTTGTGGACTATCTTGTATTTTATGAAGCACAAAGATGAAGTGTTCAGTTGCTTTAAGAAGTATCTTGCACTTGTGGAAAATCAATCAGGAAAGAGTCTAAAGAGGCTAAGGTCAGATGGAGGAGGTGAGTGCTTTTCAAATGAATTTGATGCATTCTTGCAGGACAGAGGTATCAAAAGGGAGATTACTACAAGGTATACCCCTGAGCAAAATGGGGTAGCAAAGAGGAGAAATAGGTTGATTGTGGAAACATCTAGATCAATGCTTAATGAAAAACAGTCACCTAATTATTTGTGGGCAGAGAGTGTTTCTACTACCACTTATCTTATTTACAGGTTGCCATCCAAATCACTTGATGGGATGACCCCATATGAAGCATGGCATGGTAGAAGGCCATCACTAGATCATTGTAGAATCTTTGGATGTGTTGCTTATGTGCATATCCCATCTCAAGTTAGAGGTAAGCTAGACCCTAAGGTAGAGAAGTGCATCTTCATAGGGTATGATTTAAATAAGAAAGGATAAAGATTTTATAATCCATCCAACAAAGGGTTTATGGTCAGTAGAGATGTTGTGTTTGATGAGAACGATTCTTGGTTTGAAAGTGAATGCAAGAAGGTCAAGTTTCCATATGACTTGGAAGAGGAGTTTCCAAGTCTCACCAAGGAGGAGCCAAGCCAAATTGAAGACATGAAATCAGATGATGAGGACATCATCAATCTAGAAGAATTCAAGGCATGGAAATCAAAGGGCAAGGCCAAAAAGAAGAGGTTGAAAGACTTACCTGAATCATCCAACCAAGCTCTAAGGACATCACAAAGAGAAAGCAAGAAACCAATCAGATATGGGTATGATAATTCTTTAGTTACTAAGCACTCCATTTATCTTGCTAAGGATTTATCATTTGAAGAACCTACTTCATATGAAGAGGAAAAGACCAAGGAAGAATGGAAGGAAGCTATGGATGAAGAAATAGAAGCACTCTAAGAGAATGATACTTGGGAGCTAGTACCCAAGAATGCATCAATGAAGGTAATTGGTTCTAGATGGATTTACAAAATCAAGAGAAACTCAGATGGATCCATAAACAGGTATAAAGCTAGACTTGTGGCTGAAGGTTTTGCACAAACCCAAGGAGTTGATTATGAAGAGACTTTCTCACATGTGGCCAAAATGCCAACCATCCGAGTATTGGTAAGTGTGGCTGCATCAAGGAATTGGAATATGTATCAATTGGATGTAAAAAATGCTTTTCTCAATGGGTGGATTTCAGAGGAAGTTTACATGGCTCCACCTCCTAGCTATGGAGACCCAAGCAAGGTAAATTCTATGTGAAAACTAAACAAAGCTCTTTATGGTTTGAAGCAGGCACCTAGGGCATGGAACCATAGGCTAACTACTTATCTTCAAGATCAAAGATTCATGATGAGCAAAGCAGATACTTCTCTGTTTGTCAAGAGAAGTAATTCAGAGGTGATATACGTATGTGTGTATGTTGATGATATCATACTTAGAGGTAGTGATATCAATGGCATCAATGGCATCAAACAAATCAAGGACCTAATGATGCAGGAGTTTAAAATCAATGGCCTAGGATTTTTGAAGTATTTTCTTTGACTTGAATTGGTCTATACAAATTCTGGAATTTATATTACTCAAAGAAAGTATGTGCAGGATATGTTGAAGAAGTTCCACTTGGAGAATGCCAAGATAGCTAGCACTCCTATGGAGGTAAAACAAAAATTGAGTGCTCATGAAGGTGATTTGCTTGAAGAAATTGCAAGATATCAAAGCATAGTAGGAAGCCTAAACTATGCAACATTGGCAAGGATTGATATTGCTTATGGTGTAAGTGTCTTAAGTCAATTCATGCACAAACCTAGAGCACCTTACTTGGAAGCTGCAAAAAATATTTTGAAGTACCTCAAGGGTCCTCAAAATCAAGGTTTATACTTTCCATACACATCAGATTTAGACATCAAGCTATATTCAGATGCAGATTGGGCAGGTTGTAAGGATGACAAGAGTACATCTGGTTATCTTTCTTTTGTAGGTGATAAGCCCATTTCATGGTCTTCTAAGAAGCAACCTATTGTTGCTTTATCTTCAACAAAGGCTGAATACAGGGGATTAGCCAATGCTACATAAGAAACCATATGGATTAGATTGCTATATTCAGATTTGGGACTTCACACTCACTCACCTATGATCTTTGGTGACAACAAAAGTTCTTTACATCTTGCAGCCAATCCTATCTATCATGCAAGAACCAAGCATATAGAAGTTCACTATCACTATGTTAGGGAGAAGCTATTGAGCAAGGAGATTCAACTTGCATATGTATCCACAAAAATGCAATGTGCATATTTATTGACCAAAGCACTTGATGGTACTAAACTTTGCAGGTTTAAAGCTATGATTGGATTGCAGGACATTCAACAGGATTGATGAAGAAGAGAAAGCCAAGATATTTGGCTTGAAGGGGAGCTGTTGGAGCAATTGGTCAAGCCCTCACATGAACCTTATGAAGAATCATATGAAGAATCATGTGATGAGTCACATGAACCATTGCTTATGATTGTGTGGTCATTTACCATTTGTAAATGGTTAAGCCATTAAGAATCTTGTAAAGCCAATAAAATGGCAGAGTTAGATAAAGCATTAGTTACAAATTCGGATTGAGAGAATATCTCCTAGATCAATGGATCACTTTTTAGTGAGAGCCAAATTTGAATTTCAAATTCAAATTTGAAGAAAGAAATTATAAAAGGTACTTATAAACTTGCGGTCCTATGAGGCATCCTATTGAAGCTCTTCCACTGATCACTTATTGGATTTGAGTAGCTCACTTCATAGAATACTCAAATCACTATCATTTGGCATCAATTCCTTGCCAATGATCTTGTAAAATCTTGTTCCATAATACATATACATCATTGAGTATCTCTGTTGATTTCTCTGCTATGTCCACTCAGTACAATGTACTTTGAATGCTCATATCTCAGTGATCTATCGATCATTTTCCATGATCTATAGCTTGTTGGAACAAGATCAAAGTCTACTATAAGCTTTCAAAATTTGAAGATGTTTGATTAGCAGATTGGGAGAAAAATGCCTCGAAGTGCTCACTGGTCATTCTCTATGTAGCTCCTAAAAAGTCAGGGGTAAGGCTTGAGTTGTTAAATTGATTGCACAGTGTGTAGTTTATCATTTTAAGTTATTTCACTTGCAATCATTAGATCTCTAAGCTAATGCGATTCACCCAAAATGAATTTTCCTAATTGCTACTGTACTGTGAGCACTAAGCAAAATATCCAGCAGGTGTCAAGACTGAAATACCAAGTTTTTGGTCACAAGCTAGTTGCAAAGTTATCTATTTTGATTCAATTGTTTGAAGCATCATCTCTAAAAGTACATCAATACTTTATTTGTGTCATTTTCAAGTTAAGAGGGCCTACAACACAACTCTGAAGTAGAATACGGTAGGTACTAAGCAGGGTTTGGAAGTACCAACTCATTTCTTGTGGTATTCATCCATCTCATGCAAAAAAATGGATGGATAAGATTGATTATTCTGATCAAATCTAGGGAAAAGGAGGGAAAAATAGGAGGCTTAATTCTCCATCAAATTAATCTTATCCAATGAAGAAAAATAGTGCATACTCCTCGATTTAATCTTTGGTGCATCTCCACCCTTGAATGTGAGATCATCTTGACTGTACAACATGATTCAATTATCTTTTGCTATGTGGTAGTTCTTCAAGCCTTTAATTTTTTTAATCTAGAAAACTATGTTGACACTGAAAACTGGATTTTGTGCTCTTTGATCCTCCTAATATGCTTTGATGAAGATGAAACTTTATAGGGCTATGTTTTCAAACATGTCCTTTAGGAATATGCAGAAAAATGCCCATCTGAATCTCCAATATACAAGTTTGATGACATTTGGAAGTTTATGAGGTAGCATTAAGGTCTGTAGGAAGCTCTGATAGCCTTGAAAATTTGTACAAATGTGTAGCCTCATATGATCTTTATACATGCTATACCATATGGCTAACAAAAATTCCTATACAAGATTTTATAGGGTTTAAGTGGAAAAATTACATTTTTGTAAAATACACATGGCATATTGATATGCTACAAAATTCATTTACAAAGTTTCACTCCACGGACGCCTAGTAGACACTTTGAGCTTGCTAATGATGCAATAAAACCTTCTTAGTGCTTTGGAAGATCATTCTTGAATTGATTCATCAAAATAGATAACTCAACACAAAATAGATGATCAAATTGGCTACCTCCCTCTCTCTCTCTCTCTCTCTCCCCCTCTCCCTCTCCCTCTCCCTCTCCCTCTCCCTCTCCCCTCTCTCTCTCTCTCCCTCCCCCTCTCCCTCTCCCTCTCCCTCTCCCTCTCCCTCCCTCTCTCTCTCTCTCTCATTGTGAATCGGCCTTGGGGCTCTATTTACATTTTTACATTAAGCATTCATGAGGGATCCCTAAAACCTCTAAGCTTTCGGGCACATACAAGTAGAAGAAGAGAATGGCACGACTAGGAAAAAAAAGAGGTGGAAGAGATGATGAGTAAAGCTATCAAAGAAGTAAAACAAGAGGCAGATAAAGCACTTAATCAAGAAATGAGAAGAGCCTTTGAGAACATTAAAGCCTTGGAAGATCAAATCAAAGACATCAAAGAGGAAGGAGATGAATGGAAGGCTAAAACCCATCACCTTCACGAAGAAATTGTTCACTTGAAGATCTCCTGGTTTAGAGAGGAAGGAGAGATCTCTCAGGTGGAAGAAGTCAAGGAAGAGCTCAAAAAGGAAATCAAATCAGAAGTGGAGTCCACACAAGAGACATGGGTGGAACTAGTTCACAAGAGGATCAAGAAGGAAGTCAATGAGGAGGCATGGAAGGAAGAGCTCTCTAGAGTCCAGGACACCCTAGAGGAAGAGAGGCTTTGACACACATGTTGATTACATGTACGGATTATAGGGCTCTCAGAAGGCACATAACCTGATGTAGATGCCACTTACATTGTTGGAAGCAGTCAGAGGCACAGACGACGTGGAAGCATGTAAAGACGGAGCAGGGAGCCAGTCGGATCATTTTTTCAAACAATTATGTTTTTATTACCTCTTCAAACATCCAACAATGATTTTCCTCACTCTTGTAACATATGTAATATAGACAAAACCCCATTTTGTAATCCATAGCTCCATTTTGTGCAAGCCGAGGAGTCCTCGAGCTTGAAGAGCTTAGGTAGAATACGCGTACCAATTTTCGTTATTTTTAGATGTCGTTTACCCTTCCAAATAGCATCTAGGACCTATTTTTTAACTAGGCCGGTCACTAGATGTGAAACCGGTCAAAACTAGTCTAGAAACTATAAAATGAGCTAGAGAGCTCATTTTTGAGGTTGGTTCTTGTTGGCTAGTGTGAGCTTAGAGCTAGTTTGAGCTTGTAATAGTGTTTTTGAGTAATAAAGCTAATTTCCCACCTTCCATTGTGTCTTGCTTGTCTCTTCATTGTGTGTGTGTATGTGTGTGTGCATCTTTGTGCTTCTCACCTTCACTCTCACATCATCTCTCATTCACGATCTTCATATCACTCCTATCTCTTCTGCGGATTGACATTAAGGAGGTGAAGCTTCTTAACGTGGTTCTCACCATTGTGCTAGATCAACACCAAATTTGGCGCCGTTGCCGGGGATCGAGTCTAGGACGAATGTGTGATGGTAAGAGTATAGCAAGAAGTGGTGTTGGAAGGTAAAAATTTCAGTTTTTGTTGTTGTTTTTACTTAGTTTTTAGTGTTTTTCACCTCCCCCACACTTCATCTTCATCATCGCATCATCATCTTCACCTCCAAAAAAATCAGAAAATTCACCATATCCACCCATTCACCTCATTTCCCCTCATTTGTGCATGCGAGAGAGCGAGAGAGAACTTTTGTGCTTGTGTGTGCTTGTGTTTTCTTGAGTTTTCTTGCAGGTACAGAGCTCCAGTGCATCAGGGAAGCTTGGAAAAGGTAAGATTTTACTCCCTGTCAAAGATCTGCCGAGTGTGGCGGACCATCGCGATGGTCTGCAACTTTCGGAATTCTTGGTAGGCGACCTCACCACGAGGTAGGCGACCCTTGCGCATCTACGAATCCACAGGCGCATCTCAAAAATTCACACTTTGGTGGACCATCGCGATTGGCTCAGACCATCGCGATGTGTCGCACCATCGCGATAGGCTCACACCATCGCGACGGCTCGGCCGGACCATCGTGACGGTCCACTTGGACCATCGCGATTGTTCAGCTGACCCCGGACCATCGCGATTGGCCCATGCCATCGCCACGACAGTGCCACGTGTCAAGATAGACCATCGCGACGGTTCATTTTTTGGACCATCGCGACAGCCCAAAATCGGACCATCGCGATTGGCTCACGCCATCGCACTTGTGACCATCACGACGGTTCACATCGGACCATCGCGATTGGCTCACGCCATCGCACTTGTGACCATCGCGACGGTTCACATCGGACCATCGCGATTGGCTCACGCCATCGCACTTGTGACCATCGCGACGGTTCACATCGGACCATCGCGATTGGCTCACGCCATCGCACTTGTGACCATCGCAACGGTTCACATCGGACCATCGCGATTGTCCACCTTTGACCGTTGACCCGCGCCATCGCGATTGTCCACCTGATCGGGCCATCGCGACGGTTCGACCTCACGCCATCGCGACGGTTCGACCTCACGCCATCGCGATCGTTCACTACTGGACCATCGCGACAATCCATTTTCACGCCATCGCGATCGTTCACTTCGGGCCATCGCGACGGTTCGCCTTTTCGCGCCATCGCGATCGTTCAAACTCCACGCCATCGCGACGGTTCGCTTGGACCATCGCGACGGTCCCAGACCATCGCGATTGTGCACCCCCATCGCAAATTTAGGGTTCCATTTTTTGACCAATTTTGGGGGTATTTTTGAGAAATTTTTGGACCATTAGACTCATAGGAGACCCCTTAGCTCATATTTGAAGGAAAACCTGATTGTCAGTTTTTACCCCCCAGGGCCTGAACGCTCATAACTTTTTCATCCGAAGTCCGTTTTTTGAGCTTAGTAGCTCGTTAGAAAGCTCGTGACGAGTACTACGTGACCTCAACTGTTTTTTTCATAAAGGATACGTCTATTTTTAGATAAGCTATTTTGGGGTTCACCTAGTTTGGGACTAGGAAGGCAGGGGGCAAGTATTGAAATTTTGGGCAAAAGGGAAGGGACTAAAAAGGTGTGTATGCTCAAGTGCTTGATCATCCAACTGTGAATTGGTCTAAAATTGGATTTTTCCAGGTCTAGCAAGGGCAATCCAAGGCAAGCCAGCAAGGCAGTGAAGACAGCAGAGCTTGGGAAGCGCGGCTTCTTGGGCAACAGGGCATCAGAGCAACCAGAAAAGCCGACTCGAGGTTGGAAGATTACTCAACCCCCTCAGTCAATTCTTAGCTTAGGCTAAACGTTAGCATTGTGGATTTAAGTCGATAGGAACGCCTCAAGTTCAAGATACTTAATTCTTTCAAGTTCAAGACTAAAGATAAAGGTGTGTGACGAAAACCTAAAGGAAAGAACATAAGTCTGACGGAACGAGAACTCAAAATCATAACGGAAAGTCGAATTCCTGACGCATATATTAAGACAAGAATCCAAAGAAAATCAAAAATAATCAAGAAAGTAATAACAAAGAACCATTGACGATCTAAGTGTGTAATTGAGTGAGCAAGGAAGGAAATTAATGAACCTTAGATCGGGCAAACATATAGGTAAGTCGGACCGACGAAGCCTTAGGTCATCAGAGGCAAGTGTAAGAACTACTGCACGATCGTGGGCTCAACAATTGAATAGTAATTATCCCTACGAGAGCTCAGATACTAGCGAATCAGAAATGGCATTTAGCACAGATAGACCAGAAGGAGGGTCTAATGTAGCATATTTAGAAAAACCTGAAGGACCCTATAGAACGCAATTAGAGTTTCTCCGAACCAACCGCTTAGGTGCTCGCATCTATGAGGATGGTTTGCAAAGGCAAGTGGTGCAACTGCACAACCCTGATCAACCCATTGGATTGGAAAGACCAGTGGTGAAATTTGAGAGAGACGCTTACATAGACAAAGAAGGAACCATGTACGTTCTAAGTACGCAGCCAAACGATACTAATGAGTTTGGCACAATTCAATTAGAGACGGAAGCGAAATTTCAAGGAAAAGAACCGTTAGAAGAACCTAGAACACCTAGAGGGAAATCCGTATTAACAAGAGTACTCATCCCAGAGTGGATCCCTCAAGATAACAGGAGCACCGAGTTGTTTGTAAATAAAGAGACAGATGAAGCCTTTTGGAGGTACAGAAAGGAACACCCTGGTGAGATAGGCTTCATTACAATTTATGAATTCAAGGACCCGGACACACCTGGAAAGGTTGTATACCTGGATGAGACTTCAGAAAGAGTCTTTGTGGTGCCTGACCGCGCTAAAAACACATACACATGGAGAGGTGAATTGGTATTCCCTCCATCTAGAACGAACATGAATACAAGTCAACAAGGGGCAGGAACATCCTTAGCCCATGGAAATCAAAGAGAAGGAAATAAAGAAAGACCGGAAGTAAGCTTTAATCATCCCATAGGGAGAGATAGAACAACCACGAACACTAATAGAATGGATAGACAAAGAGATCATGGAATACCAGGTGGTAGAGATGATTTTCCTCTACCTAGACCACGCGAACACGCAAGAGTATTGAGACCCACACAGTTAGTAAAATCAATGAAGAATTACTTTGATGGGACAGGAGATCCCTATGACCACGTCGCAGAATTCAAGCAAGTACTAAGAGCAGAACAAGTTGAAGACATGTTCACGCAGTACAACGCATTTGGACTAACGTTAAAGAATACAGCTTTAACTTGGTTCCAACCATTGCAACAAAGGCAATTTAGAGACATCCATCACTTTTTAGAGTCATTCATCACTGAATTCTCTAAAAGTGGGATTAGACATGACACATCTTCGTTGATTCATAGCTTTAAACAGACCCCTCAAGAAACAGTAAGACTGGCAGGACGTAGGTTTAGACAATATGTCGAACGATGTCCAATGCAAGAGCTACCCTCACAAGCCAAACAAGTATCACTGTTCCTAGATGGCTTGTTGAGCGCTAAACTACGCTCCTATGTGTACCTAAAAGAACCCAGAACGCTAGAGGAGTGTGTAAGAATATGTATAGACATCGAGGACAACCTAGGAGATGAATTAGAACTCTCAAAGGTGTATAAGGACTCAGATTGTTCTTCTCTAGCATCCACAAAATTGTCTAACTCGATAGAGGACCTAGCAGAAAAAGTGGCCCAAAAACTAGGAGTTTCTAGTAAACAGGTGCCCAAGCTACCAACTAATGTACGTTGTTACACTTGTGGTGGAAATCATTTGGCAAACGTGTGTCCCAATGCACCACAACCTCAAGCCAACCCTAGTGGCCAATATTGTACAATTGAGAGAAGATACACGAATCATACGGCTCAGGACTGCCCATACAACAAACAAACCGTGAGACAGAACTACCCGCAAACATACCAGCAGCCAGGTAGGTATCAAGGCCAATACAACGCTCAGCCTTATTACTATAGGCCTCCCCAGAACTACCCATACCAGGCTCAACAGAGACCTCAACCCGTCTTAGCTCAGCAGCCACCCCCACCAGCGAATGTCATCTCAGTCAAATACGCTGCTGCAGAAGAGAACCTAAGTAGGGCCTTAGTGCCTTCTTCACCCTTGATCACAGAAAGTGACCCGAACTCAAACAGTTTTGACTCTACTCATGTAACTAGTCCACCCGCTTATTACACGGAGTCACCAGAACATGTGGAGACATATCATTATGATAGTCCACCAATGGAACCTAGTTGGGAGCCAGACTATGCTAATGTGATGTACGCAAACCCAAACCCACGGCCCCAATTGAGACAACAGAGACCACAGGACCCTAGAGGACCATGCTTTAGGTGCCAAGGAGATCACTTCATTAAGGATTGTCCACATCCCCCAATAGCAAGGCAATCACAGTACTATAACATACAAGGCTTTTGTGCCGACTGTGGCAAAGAGCACATAATCAAAGATTGTCCTAAGAATCCAGTTAACGCTTCGAATGTGACACCGATCAACGTGATAGGTATTGTAAACAACGCAGATGGATCCAACCCTACATACGTGCCTATCCAAGCTATAACCAGAGCCCAGGCGCTCTTACAAAACCAACTGCTTAATCAAGAGAAAGTAGCCGAAACTAGTGAAGTTGCAGAATCTAGCAGTAAAAAGACAAAATCTTGGAAAGATTCTAGAGAAAGAATCAAGAGAAAATGGAGTAAAAAGATAACGGAGTTGGAAGGAAGCTTGAAGGAATCTAGAGACAAAATCCAAGAATTAACTTCACAAGAATTAAACCAAGAAAATCCAGCTCAGAAATCAGGATCAGTTTTAGCGGAACCCATACCAGAAGACCTAGACATGATGTTTCGTGCATATCAGGCAAGATTAAAAGAGGGACCTCAAGTAACGGAAATGAGTAAAAACTACCCTCGAGCTGATCTAGAAATTGAGAGGACTAAACTTTGCATGAAGATGGTAGAGTTAGCACAAGCTTTGTTCGAAGCCTCTAGATATCTTAATTGGAATAACATGGCAAAACCGGAATTACACTTTCAAGGACTAATGGAGAGGCTAGAACACTTGATAGAAAGCAAAGAGAAAAAGGATCAGTCTAGGAACCCTATTGTCCCAGAGACACAGGAAAGGAATGCACCATCCCTGTCTCAAGTACCCAATACAGAAAGTCAAGACAATTTGTCTTCCATACATAGGTACTCACATGAATTTTTGAGGGAGATCCAAGAAGAGAAATGGAGAAGAGAACAAGGAACTCATCCTCCTATTCAAGAAATAGACGACTTGCAGGAACAATTTCCCCAAGACATCTCCTCTATATATGATGATGTAGAGGTGGAACAACTGAGTGAACCCACAGGATTTGAATCTAATTCTCTACAAGAATTACCTCAGTTCACAGGACCTTGGGAAGCTAAGTCTATTAGTATGAGAGCACCCACGATAATAGTGAGGAATGAAGAATCAGTGATCCCTAGGAACACGGAAGTGATCAAGAATACCAAAGTACAATGTAATCTCACTCTGGAGGAATTGTTAAAGGTAAAACCAGAATTGTGGAAGCACGTAGCAAATCAATTCCCTGAGCTTGCTACCACACCCTCTCAAATAGGATCACATAAGAAGGTACCAGAGATACCCGTGGAAAAGATTGGAGACGTAAGCGAAGGAGAGGAAGGTAACACATATCTTCCAATAACCCATCAGGGCTACACCACGAAAGCCATCTTAGATTCAGGAGCCGGAGTAGCCATCGCTACCACCGCCTTGTGGAAACGTTGGGGTAAGCCAGCACTCAGACCCACCAGGATGAAACTACAAATGGCTGATGGACACATAGAAAAACCATTAGGCTTACTAGAAGGCATATCTCTCACCACTTGTGGTGTAGAATTTGAGCATACTTTCGCCATTTGTGACTTTGCGAAAAATCGTGCTTATGAGATGATATTGGGACGACCATTCATGCGTTAGTTGCAAATTGTACAAGATTGGGGAACTAATTCTTTGTACTTGCAACATTTAGGAGTGACTACTAAAGTCAATCTTAAAGACTATTCACACAGAGATGTACCCCCAATACAATGGAACACCATCCATAAGACACCAGTAGAGACGGAGTCCGTGCACTCATTAGAATCAAATCCTTCTTGGTTGCATGAGGATACCCATTTATGGATGTGTAAAGTAGCCAAACAAGAGGAAGAACGATTAGAAGCAAGGACCTTAGGTGCAGAACAACATCCACGAACCCTTCAAGATCCAGCCTACGCACCTGTAGTATTCCCAGATGAAGAGTTTGAACCCCATGGTTGGGCAGAAATACTAGCAACCATGGATGTAGCCATCAATGAAGAACAATGGACACCCCACTGTGACGAGGATGGCTATGACATTTCAGTTTTCACGATAGAGCCAATCATGTGCGATGCAGTTTTAGAAGAATGTGAACCGAACACTGATGCATTTGAGGATGCAAGCGATTTTGATTTAGAATCAATTATCATGGACCCACCCTTTGCATCCGAGGAAGAATATTTCTACGAAGTAGAGACTCACACTCAGAGACACGAGGAAATTATGAACGAGGTAAGGTTAGCCACTCAAGTGACTGCTAAGAGTGAAAGTAAGAAAAGAAAGAAGAAAGCAACCATGTCGGAAAAAGAAGAATCTTTATTTGAAGTACCCGAGAATTTCAAGAAATACGAAATCGAAGATAGAAGAATCATGGTACGAATGCCTAATAGAAAGGTAAATGATGGACAAGTATATGATAACCGAGAGAAAACCAAGAAAATAATAGTTGCCATAGAAGGAGAAGAAGAAAAATGTACATACATAGGGCATGATTTGACGACTGAAGAAGAAGAAGAGTTAGTTGCCCTATTGCGCGAATATAGAGATGTTTTTGCTTGGAGTTACAAAGATTTGAAAGGAGTAGATCCAGATATATGTTCTCATAGAATCCCTATGACTCCAGATGCAAAACCGACAAAACAGAAACCTTACACGTACAATGATAATTACGCTGCGAAGATTAAAGAGGAGATAGATCGCTTGATAGAAGCAGGATTTATTTACGAAATTGAACATACCGAATGGGTATCCCCCATTGTGGTTGTGCCCAAGAAGAATGGAAAATTGCGTGTGTGTATCAACCTTAAAAAAGTTAATGCCGCCACGATTAGAGATAGTTATCCTCTTCCTATCACGGAACATCTATTGGAAAGAGTTGCGGGCAAGGAAGTTTACAACTTTCTTGATGGATTTTCAGGCTATAATCAAGTAGCCATTGCTCCAGAAGACCAACACAAGACGGCTTTTGCCACTGAATGGGGCATATTTGCATTTCGTGTAATGCCATTTGGCTTGACAAATGCACCCGCTACTTTCCAGCGACTCATGTGTCATGTTTTTAAGGAATTCTTACGCAAGAGCTTGGAAGTTTATGTCGATGACTTATGTGCACATTCAAATGTAAGACAGACACATATCCCAGAGTTAAGACAAATATTTGACAAATGTCGAGAATATCAGGTTTGCTTGAACCCAGAAAAATGCGTTTTCATGGTCAGACAAGGCAAAATTCTAGGACACATTGTGTCAAAAAATGGAATCTCTACGGACGAAGAAAAGGTGAAGGTAATTGCAGAATTACCTAGACCAACTAATGTGAAAGAGGTACAGGCATTTATGGGCCATTGTGGTTATTATAGGAGATTCATACACATGTATGCAATCATAGCCAAGCCTCTGTACTCTCTTTTGACCAATTTTGAATGGACAGATGAATGTGAAAAGTCATTCAATGAACTTAAACGACGCTTGTGCTCAGCACCTATATTGACTACCCCAGATTGGAGTAAGCCATTTCATGTACATGTGGATGCATCCAATTACGCCATAGGATGTGTGTTAGCACAACCCACGAAGGAAGGTAACATAGATCTCCCCATAGCTTACGCTAGCAGACAATTGAACGCAGCAGAAAGAAATTACACCACGACGGAACGAGAAGGATTAGGGATGATCTACGCAGTAAAGAAGTTTAGGCACTACTTGTTGGCCAACAAGTTCAAGTTCTTTACAGATCATCAAGCCCTATTATACTTAGTCAACAAACCATGTAACACAGGACGATTGATACGTTGGTTTCTATTGCTCATGGAGTATGATTTTGAAGTAGTAGTCAGGAAAGGAAAGACACATCTTAGAGCTGACCACCTTTCAAGATTAACCTCAGGAGAAGCTCCTCAAGGAGTAGCGGATGATCTCCCAGATGCATACTTGTTTAACCTTGAGATAGCACCAGAATGGGCTAAGCCTATAGTCCCTATTCTGACATACGGACCCAAGAATCCTAGGATAAAGATCAAAGAGGGAGAGATTACCAAGTCTCAGAGGTACCAAATAATGGCAGGAAGCATATATAAACGGGATAATCAAAAGATTCTTGCTTGTTGTGTAGATGAATCAGAACATGCGAATTGGTTGCAATTAGCACACGAAGGTGCACTAAAGCAACATCATTCAAAACATCGAACATTACAGACTCTGCAGAGATTGGGAGTATATTGGCCTACAATGGAAGCAGATGTCTACAAGTTGTGTAAGGAATGCCATGTTTGCTGTGAAAGACCACCAGTAGAGCATGCTACACTATATCACGTGTCTCTCACACCAGACTGGAGTGAACCTTTAGTGACATACTTGAGGACGAACACATTCCCTCAAGGAATGACCTTAGCTCGACAACGTAGTCTAGAGCAGGAAGCTCACGACTATTCACTTATTGGCGATAATCTATACAAAAGAGGACGAGATGGATATCTAAGACAATGTGTTCATGAGAGCGATTATCTGAGCATACTAGAGACTGCACACCAAGGTGTTGCAGGAGGTCATTTTGGACCCGATAGGATAGTCAAAGCCATCCTCTTTTCAGGATTGTGGTGGCCCACTCTTCACATGGATGCACATACCTATGTAAAGAGATGTGATGTGTGCCAAAGAACTCAGTTTCCTACTCGCAGAGATGAAATGCTATTGAAACCCATGATGGGCGGACGTGCATTTTCTAAGTGGGGTATAGACTTTGTAGGACCCATTAACCCCCCTGCAAAAGGTACACATGCGGAATACATTATTGTTGCCACAGATTATCTAACCAAATGGGTAGAGGCAAAAGCCACAAAAAAGAATGATGCTCACACGACTGCAAAATTCTTATTTGAAAATGTCTTTACAAGATATGGATTGCCTATAGAGTTAGTGAGCGATCGAGGCACTCACTTTCTAAACCAAGTCATTGGATATTTGTTACAGGATTTTATGGTGATTCACAAGAAATCTGCACCATATCATCCTCAGGCCAATGGTCAGGCTGAAAGCACTAACAAGATACTTTGTAACGTACTGACGAAACTCGTGAACAACAAACGTTCAGATTGGGACAAACAGTTACACCACGCTGTTTGGGCATATCGAGTGGCCTACAAGACCGTACTCAATGCAACTCCCTTTCAGATGGTTTTTGGTCAGAATGCTGTGCTTCCTTTGGACTTCTTGATACCGACACTTAAGGTTGCACAAGAACATCAGTGGACCGGCCATGAATTATCAGCAAGAATAATGGACTTGGAACGATTAGGAGAAACCAGGCTGAAAGCAGCAGCAGGAATATACGCAGCGAAGAAGCGACAGAAAGCATATTTTGATGCACATGTGAAAGATAAAGGACTAAAAGAAGGAGATTTAGTTCTCGTGTATACGCTGAAACAACACGCACGAAAGTTAGAAAAGCGAGGTTATGGACCTATGATCATTAACAGACTTTCGACAAGTGGAGCAGTACAGTTAGCCACCTTAGAAGGAGATATAATGCCTAATTACATTAGTGGTTGTAGAGTCAAGCTATATCAGGAACCTCTTACTGAGGATATGCTTAGACGACTCACGTTGGCAAAGAAGCGTAAGGAGGAAGAAAACAGAATACGAGCTGAAGCTCAGGCAGAAGCCATAGAACGCATTAAGCGCATGAAGCTAAGAAGACAAGGACTAGGGAGAGAACATTATAACCATCTGGAAACATCACCCAGATATCCCATGGCCATGTGTCAAGTAAAGTCAACCACTCATCCTAGCATAGTGGACAGGAGACCATTCATTACAGTTAGGCTAGGGCACGGCAACCCTTGCCAAGAACTCAGGACTTTAATTGACTCAGGTGCTGCGACTAGTGCGATTAGATGGTCCCACTATAAGGATTCAGGAATAGAAATGCGGCCAATTGAGGCATACCTCATAGGCCTAGGAGGCATGGAAACCCCTTGCATGGGTGGGGTGGACCTTCCTATCCTCATTAAGGATGTGACCATGACAGCGAAGCTACTAGTGTGCCATGATGACGACCTGATAGAACCCCTAATCCTTGGCCAAGATTGGCTATACGATCACTCAGTGGACCTAAATCTTAGACAAGGCTCCTTACAGATTGGAACCTTAGAGCAGAAGCGAGTGATACTGCTTGACTTCCCTAATGGCATTCCGATTGAGATTTGTAACCCTAGACCCTATGAAACGCATGCGACGGAAGACCGGAAGATCTTGGGTCAGACCAGTCACGTTACGTCTACACCAACCCACTCGGGCTTGGCTATGGACAGTTGTCAATCAGAAGGACGACAGGAGATCTTCCCTGGGGCTTCCTGCAAACTAGAAGAGGCAGCTACCCATCCGCTAGGGCAGATGGACACAATCAGCGGTCAGGTGGGTTGCATCAGTGGCCAAATGAGCACGACACCCTGCGGTGCTCATCCTTCCAAACTTGTTGCGGACTGGCCTAGATTAAAGTTAAAGAACGCATCACTTCCTAATGGGCAGGTCACGCAAGTGTTGGATCTCCCTTCTTTTCCAAAGCAGAGTGTCCATCCGACCTCTCAACCTCAACAACAACAGAGTCAACCACGACGAAGGAACCCAGACCGACGGCAGTATCAGAAGACACAACAAGTAAAGCAGTTTGGGCCACCCAAAGGAAGCGGCACCAGACAAATATGGGTGCCAAAAGGACAAAAAGCACCGAAGAACTCCAACCAAGCAGAGATCGACAAGAAAAAGGCAGAACAGAAACAGAATCAGTATCCACCATCCCCTCGACCTCCTTCTACAGGTCCGAGCATTCGACAAATTTGGATCGCCAAGAAATACCTTACCCATAGACCCACACCCACACAGATTTGGGTACCCAAACCATGTATCATAGCTCAGCCCTTAAGCCATGTAATATATACCCTTCACAAATCTTTCCATCCCTCAATACCACCACACCCGATACTACCTTTTGCCCCTCAGCAGAAACCCACCACCCTCTCAAAGACTCTTAGGAAATGGATACCGAAGAGTGTCCAACCCTCTTCCCCTAACCCATTGTCTAACAAAACTACCCCCCCGACTAACATACAACCTTGTACTAAATCACTAACCTTTAAACCTTGTAAAAATTCACCCACCATCATCACACATCACTCATAATCTCATCTCATCAAGAAATGTATGCTTAATCTGAAATGTGTAGGTGTCTAGAGACCTGCACTAGTGCTGCAAGAAGCATTGCATCCATCACATCACAGCACTTGGCTACACGGGTTACGCATCAGTTATGGAAAGGGATTACGGTCTCACTTTAATGGGATCATAATTAATTTCCATGCTAATGTGTTAATCTTTTGTAGCAGATCTTTCTCAATAGCGCATCAGTCATCATGCAAACCGACGAAGGACCATCAGAAGCAGGCCCCAGCGTAGCCCTGTGCCCCTCAATGTTTTACGAGCAGAATCCCACCCGACTGCTCCACCGCCAGAATTCCAAGGATTTCCAGGGCCCATGCCGATCGATAACCCACCTATGGGCTACACAGAAAAGATACACCGTAACTCTCACTGGTTTCAGGGACTTGCAGGACCCTTAGCGGACGCGGATTTTATATTTGAATCTAATTTGACATTTGATGACCGCACTTGGGGAAAATATCAATTCTTCTCAAGAGAATTCGAAGGCCTACAGAACACCCAGGACTTAACTCATGTTTGGGCCAGAGCCGGCTTCACGGAGTATTTCAGTGATCCTCTACCCAAACCTGACTTTTACAGGTGTTATTATTTAATCACTACTTTGTTGGCCTCAGAGAATAAGGATATCCCAGGAACTTTTATTTTGCCTTCTTTAGTGGATGATCCACCCTACAAAAGGTTTTATCTTTCGAAGGATTTAATCAGAGCTGCCATCAAAATTCATGGAACCCACATGCCCACAGATCGAGAAAGATTAATTCCAGACCCTATGAAACGTGGGGATGTTACTAAGTGGGAGGAGATCTCAGCAATTACACCTGAGCTGTCAAAGCCGCTACGGATATGCATGCAACATTTTGCATTCCCTGCTCAGGACAGATTCACCATGCCACATAAAAGAATATGGTTTGGATTGTACTTAGCCTGTACTGGACCTCAGACTGTCGATCTGGCGAGCTGGATCATTGATCAAATGTATTTGGCACAACACAGATGGGAACAAAAGAAAGTGCTTAATGGATGTTGTGCGCTGACAAGAATTGTTTATATGTGCTTGGCTTATGACTTGCCAATTGAACGTGCATTAACAGGAGAAGAGCTGAAGGCATTCAAAGGAACGACGAAGAAAGCCAGGAAGCCCAGCAGAGCACGGGCAGGTAAGCGCATGAGAGGCACTATTCCTTGCCTTCAAGTGCCAGAGTCACCATCACCACAACCCTCCCCAGAGCAATCACCGACAGAAGCCGCTCCCACAGTACAACCCATTCGAATAAGGTTATCTAGACCAGTAGTAACGGAGGGCACTACCAGTACCGTTGCACCTCAGACAGCTACAACCACAGAACCCACCACCACGACAGCAGAAGCTCCCACCACTATTGGTGCGGAAGCCTTTTCTTTCCCAATACCACACATGGAAGCAGAACCAATAAACACAACGTTCGATTTTGAAATGCCTGATGCATTCTCAAATGAGTTCCAGTTTTCAGAGGCACAGATGTTCTCTCAAGAATATGAACGCCCCAACTACCCTACCACACCGCGGGATCAGCTACAGGGACAAGTTGTGTCGAGCTCTGATGACGAAAGAACAGCCACCGACGACGACGAAGGTGATGACGAAGCCAGCCAGGGCACGCATGATTCCCAAGAACAAGGACAGACAGACGGCCAAGGCCAACAAAACCGATGCACACGGTGACACCAGCACGCATGAAGAGGAGACTTTCCAAGCAGCAGCTTACACATTGGCAATCAAGAAATTATATCGTACAATGGAGAAAGTCTGGGCACGGAAGAAATTGACTGAAGAAGAGAGCCAAACCATAATCGAACAAGAACTCGTCTCCGGAGGGTTTGAAGAAGTCTACATCAGAGGGTTCAGAGAACTGGTCAAATCCATTGGCCCGGTCGAAGCACTGAGATATTTACAAAGGAAGCCACTCCCCCAATATGACCCTCGCAGAGTTCGCTTGTTATCGAAGCCCGGTGAATATATTCGAGTTCCGGTAGGTGCTCAATCATCCCACCAGGCGCAAGATGCACGCCTACGTCCGGAAAGATCCTTCACCGACGAAGCTATCCTAGTCGACTCCCCGCCACGTACTACCACTGTACATACTACCACTATCCTTGAAATAACATCCACACCTTCTACTCCTCTCTCACCTCATGTTTCACCAACCCATCCTGTATCCCCTGCAAACCCACCTGCTTCTCCAACAGCCACACCAGTCCACGGCAACATAGCCACCGCCTTTGCCCTGCCCATTCATACCACCATGCCCGCACCCACCCCACCTCGTCTACATGTTAACCCCTTCATCCCTTCATCCTTCCCATCCTTCCCCCCACCTTTAAGACACCCTTTCACCTTTCTAACCCCACTAACCTTCTCACCAGTTTCACCTCCCCAACCCACTATAACCCCTATTTCCCCTTTTCACCAAGCTGCTCCAGCCATCCCCCCTGTAAATTACTCTACATTTGTAAATCCCGTCTTCACACCTACACAACCACCCACATACACACCGCTTTTCACAGTCACCGCACTTGACACGTCCAATGACATGGACATCTCACCACCCACCGCACCAGCACCCACTCCACTCACAGCACCATCATATTTAGGTACGTCACAATTTTCCACGATCACCACTGCATCCACCTTCCCAACCCCATTCCCCATTCCCGCTGCATCTACTTCCACTGCATCCTCACTTAGCACTCCATTACTATCATCGCCAACCATAGACACTGCACTTCAACAAATGTTCACATGCATGTCACAAGTACGAGATGAGTTTGCATCTCTTGGCAACAACTATCAACAGCTGCAGAGGACGACAAATGAATTACAGTCGTAGCTTAATTCATTATCAATCGAGAATGCCGCTTTAAATACGCGATACCAAGAACTAAGAGAGGCATATCATAAGCTAGAGCTAGAAAGTGAAGAGAAAACAAAAGAAGCCACTGCTGATCTGGACAACCTGCTTCGAGCCCAAACAATTAGGAACGCGACGCTGACCAGGAATATGGGCTTACTCAGGAGACACCTAGCCGCAGCAAAAGAGGAGAACCAGAGACTCCAAGAGCAGAATAGAGAGAATTTGGAAGCGGCATTGGACCATCCAGAACAACCCTTAAGTCCTAGCAGATTCAAGGAAATCCCATCTGAATCGATGCGGATGTTGCTAGATGACCATGTTCGACTACTAGAGGACTATGATCGAATGAACGAAGAGCATCAGAAGTTAAAAGAAGATCACAAGTTACTACAGCTCAGAGAACCGGCACCACAACAAGTACAAGTAGCAGCAGAAGTACCAGAACCTGTGGACCCTGCTCTTGACATCTTAGAAGAACTCAACGCATTACGGGCCCAGGTAGCCACTCTCCAATCACGCATAGATGTATACAAAGCACCCCCACGGCCTGATTCCCCACCGGAGATCCCAGCTGACGACGAGAACATAACCATTCCGGTGGAGGAAACGTTTGAAGAAGCGTACGAGCCAATACCCATCCCAGGCGGACAAGTCACGGCCAAAGGCCAGATGACCTATGAACTTCCTACCCCCGCGTGGATGAAAACAATTGAGGAACTTGGAACGACACATTCAGCCAGAGTAGAGGCACAGTTGCATGCCATGGCCATGATTGAAGAGAGAATCTTACAATCCCCCTTCTTTGCTCATTTAGCCCCCTGACGCTATATATCTGGGCATGAGCTGCAGTATAAACCGTACTTCATGTTAATGGCTGAATATCAGCTAGCTATAGAGAAAGAAACCGGCATGAAACCCACACATGCTACACAATTCGAGCCGGCGGACTTGCCACCAAATGCGCAAAGAGGAGAGATCCATCAACCTGATTGGCGCAAAGACCTACTCCAGAAGTACCCAGAAATGATGAGCACATGGGTGAAAGCGCCTTTACATTTAAAGTATAATCCTTGCTGGGGACCAGTACCACGACGCCGCTCCTGGACTGCATTCGCTATCAAAGTACAAAACAATAGGCAGTGTCAGGATTGGCTGAATTACCCCTACTTCAAGCCGCCCACCGAGTTGCCCACTGTTGGCTATATGATGGCTACAATCCGTCACTGGCTCCCTCGCTTGAAGCATATGGATGATATCGCAGCGCATATGACTGTCAAAATTTTTGACATGATGCAAATGATATTTAAAGTCTTCCGACGCGTCAAGGCACCGCATGTAAACACCCCGGGATTTGAGCATGGTAACTTTGACCTAGTATACGACATGAGCACAACGCCATCGCTCCGGGTGTGTTATGCCTGGCACTGTAGAATAAAATACCTACCGGCGTGCTACAAGCAAACATTTGAAGAGATGTTCACCACCGGATTTTGGGAATACCATTCCGAGGTATTCATCAGCAGGCCCACACATTTATTGCAACTTTTTGCCTGCGAGCGAATGGTTTATTCCGCGCACTATCAACTCCCGCCACCCGATGAACTGCAACCGATCGACTGGGAGAAACTCGAGGCTGATCTGGCCCGAGGCATTCGAGTATCTGAGCACACCCTCGCTCACGACCTCCTACAAAACTACATCCGGCAGACCGCACAACAAGGTTCTGTCGAGGACGACAGAAGCGAGAGGGAGGGGGGTGTTGGAAGCAGTCAGAGGCACAGACGACGTGGAAGCATGTAAAGACGGAGCAGGGAGCCAGTCAGATCATTTTTTCAAACAATTATGTTTTTATTACCTCTTCAAACATCCAACAGTGATTTTCCTCACTCTTGTAACATATGTAATATAGACAAAACCCCATTTTGTAATCCATAGCTCCATTTTGTGCAAGCCGAGGAGTCCTCGAGCTTGAGGAGCTTAGGTAGAATACGCATACCAATTTTCGTTATTTTTAGATGTCGTTTACCCTTCCAAATAGCATCTAGGACCTATTTTTTAACTAGGCCGGTCACTAGATGTGAAACCGGTCAAAACTAGTCTAGAAACTATAAAATGAGCTAGAGAGCTCATTTTTGAGGTTGGTTCTTGTTGGCTAGTGTGAGCTTAGAGCTAGTTTGAGCTTGTAATAGTGTTTTTGAGTAATAAAGCTAATTTCCCACCTTCCATTGTGTCTTGCTTGTCTCTTCATTGTGTGTGTGTATGTGTGTGTGCATCTTTGTGCTTCTCACCTTCACTCTCACATCATCTCTCATTCACGATCTTCATATCACTCCTATCTCTTCTGCGGATTGACATTAAGGAGGTGAAGCTTCTTAACGTGGTTCTCACCATTGTGCTAGAGCAACATACATCTACCAATGCTTGGGATATAAGAGCACGCCTTTCACAAGGGCATGGAGGGTTGGTAGAGACATGTCTCGACCATGAGCACTCATCCTCCATATGAGCTCCGAGGATACATGTATTGCATTCTTCCAACGATAACCAATACTGCACGGACTACCCAGAGGAGCTTCTATATGGATGAGGATCTCACGAGGATGCAGATAGAGCACCGTAAGACATGTATGTCATAGATTATCCAAGCTCATCGAGAGGGAAAGAAGGCTTTCTATAGGGACGGTAAAGTCTTCATCGATGGATGCCCTATCAAATAGGGATATGTGGCCTATGAAGAAACACCATATTGAGAGTCACCACTTAGAGGAGTGTGGAACTGCAATGGAGTACTTTGGACATGACCAAACTGACTCGAAGAGATCATAGACACTCATGACTGCTTGCATCACAGAGACCCATGAGAGCCCAGAGAGAGGGCTACCTCGCATTGCAGGTTTTCATTGGGAATCTACATTCAAGAACACGACAAAATAGAATACAGCACGAGGGTCAAGGGGTGTTCCCATCATATTTAGACAGGAGATATAGAGCCGGATCCGTATCATAAAAAGAGACAAGGAGGCATGATACATGTGGGTCTGCATGGAGATAGCATTGAAGAGATAGGTTTACATTGCCATATGCTACTTCCTATTAGGCGGATCCCGATACACAGGATAAGACATTGGGGGACGGATCTGAGATAGAGACTCACCATACACAGCACTTTCAGATCAAATACTACATTACAAAACCCTAGGTGAATTCTTCCTTATGGGGACTTCAACGGTCGTAGCCAGTCACATGAGTGCGAGGCATATGACATGGACCATCCACATCTCATGAGGGGCAGAGATCCGGATGAGACGCGCACTAGTAGAGTATTAGCAGGTATGGGTCAGGACACCATCAGGTATGGTAGACATCTGCTTGAGCTACATAGATGACATCATCTTGTTATATATAATAGGATGCACTGTTGGCCACGCTTGGGCAGACTTACTTGCTTCCCTCATGAAGGGATTGAGAGCACGGTCGACTACATTCTGGATGCCATATTTGGAGCTTCACGTATCCCCTCACTTAGTATTGGATGATGTCCACTTGGTGTTGACCATAATGTTTATCACGCCCACACTTTTATCTCCTATCCCATTAGACCCTCCCTCATTCATTGGGCCACACACCACAATACACTTTACACATGAGCTCTCACACATTTACACACACCTCTTACATATCAAGCTACTCTCCCTCGATCCATTCTCACTTTTGGACACACTTACATCACAGATCACCACCATCCTTCATGACTCAGTTATCCATAGCTTTCCACATTGCACACATACACATCCTCCACGCACAGGATCCATGCCACAAAACCATTGGTATGATGCAGATTATCGAGAACTAAGGAAGCATCTAAGGATTTTAGAGCTTAAAGGGGATATTACACACAGACACTCATAGCATCACACGAAGATCCTAACTCAATGCAAGGGGCAAGAATGGGAGGAGAGATAGTACTGTGATATCTAGCATTTGGTCATGAGTCGGGATAGTGCAGTGGCATGGCAACATCTCAAGGAAAGGAGACAGTCAGACACCCATTCAAGATCCAAGCATTTGGCATAGTTATGCACAAAGTCTATACCAAATCCCAGACCAGCCCCCCATTCCCAGGCTGCAAAGCTCATGCCCCACTACCTCTTACTTCTTCACACCCACTATGGTGAGCCGAGTTATTTCCCATTTACAGCATAGCAGAGTGCATGACAACTTCAGTTTACAGGAAGAGCGCCTCATCTACGGATGCACGACTGTGGCACCACTCATTGCCCACCTCTTCAACTGTGCACTAGTTGAAGGGTTCGTTGACTCATGGACTAAGCACACCATAGT